>KE506777.1:61203-76712 GCA_000441515.1 Elaeis oleifera | reverse complement strand
AAAAAATTTTAACTTCAAATGGTAGGTCGATACCACAGCTCGGAGGGTATTAAGGCCGGATCGGCCGAGTATTGCGTTGTAGGCGGATGGCGCCTTTACTACCAGAAAGTCCACTTGCGCCCTGGACTGTTTCGGATACCGACCTGCAACCACGGTCAGGGTTATCATTCCTTCCATGGGTACGGCATTGCCTGTGAACCTTACAGTGGAGAGTTTACCGGTCCTAAACGATCATCCGGAACGGACATTTTCGAGAATGCATCGTAGAACAAAATATCGGCCGAACTTCCGTTGTCAACAAGAACATGGCGTACATCATAATCAGTGATATTTAAAGAAACTACAACCGCATCATTATGGGAGAACTGAACTCCCTGGGCGTCCTCTTTAGTAAAAGTTATAGATTCTTCAATCTTCCGCCGCTTGGGCGGTCCGACCGACCCACCGATAGCTCCCTGCTGGGGTCCCCCAGAGATGGTATTGATAAATCCGATCGAGGCCGGTCATCGGGCTGCCCCATGCCGTCTGCCGTTGTCAAAGGAAGAGGGGTCTGGAAAATCAGAGATGAGGCCGGAGCTTGTGGAGCTTGCTGAGATCTGGCCACTGAGGCCGTAGATCGTCTGGTGGATGCCCTTCAGGGAGGCATCAGGTGGAGATCTAGCAGGAGACCGGAGAAGAAGATGTCGAAGAGGATGAACGGAGACGGTCTCGTTGAACACTCCTTTAAGAACAAAGGTACTGCGAAGACACAGCCCTCCTTCTAGCGCCAATCCTGTTGGTGTTGGATATAAAATACCCCCAGCCGAAGTTTGTAAAAGGCCGGCCTCCCAGGGCATTTTCGGCTTCCGACCTGGTGCAGCGCCTTTCTGAACTCCCTCAATTGTTCGAGCTTTCATAACACTCTTCCGGACTTCTCCAATGATGAACTCTTTCAGTCGTCCACCGAACTGCTTCAAATGCTCTCCAGGATCCACTATCAGCCGACCTTTCACAGCGATCGACTGATCTCCGAATCTCCTCAGCCTTCTTCCAGTCATGATCAACTCTAATACGAATTTTTTTCGGACTTCGTCAACGGTCGAACTTCTCCAACAGCAGATTTCTACAACGGTCGGACTCCCTCCAAATTTCTACGATGGTCGACCGCCTTCTGGATTTTACCCGAATTCCTGTGAGAGCCGGATTTCTGCCCCGAACTCCTACTACAAGTGGTCTACTCCAAACTCCTACCGTACGATCTCTACTCCGAACTCCTACTACAAGTGGTCTACTCCGAACTCCTACCGTACGATCACTACTCCAAACTCCTACTACAAGTGGTCTACTTCGAACTCCTACCGCACGATCTCTACTCTGAACTTCTACTACAAGTGGTCTACTCTGAACTCCTACTGCAAGAGGTCTACCCCGAACTCCTACCACAAGCGGTCTACTTCGAACTTCTACTACGAGTGGCTCGCACCGGATCTCTACTGTAAGCGAATTCCATCCGAGCTTCTATTGTAAATAAATTTCTTCCAGACTTCTGCTACAGGCGAACCCCAGCCGAGCTTCTTCAATAAGCGGTCCCCATTTGGACTTCTACAAGAATCGGACTCCGCCTGAACCTCCGTAGCGGATAGATCCTGGACGAACTCCTACAACGGACGGGCTCTAGCAACTAGATCTCCACAATGACCAACCGCCTCTAGTGTCTGCTGTGCCTCTCCAGCCATCAATCTCCAACAGTGTCAGTCGGACTTCAACAACGCCAATCCTTCAGACTCCTCCAGCGGATGAACCTCTACAATGCCATCCGAAGTCTACCACTGGTCAACCCTCTATCAGATTTTTATGAAACTGGACTTCACCAACAGAAAGTCTCCATTCGAGCTCCTACAGCAAAGGATGTCCGCCTGCAGCATCAGCGCCCAAGGCACCCGACAACCGTGGACTCGTCGGCAACCTCGAAAACATCCGAGCCTTACTTAGACAGAAAGCTACCCCGCTCCACCAGACATCTCAACCGAGCTTCAGCCGACAGGCCCGAACTCTCTGGCAAGTCACGACAATGGCCACTACTCTGCTCCACTTCCTGTAATGGATCCCACGCGGCCCACCACTCTCTGGCAAGTCACGACAATGGACATCACTCTACTCTTCATAACAGACTCCACGTGGCTCTAAATGGCCCCTGACGCCACTACTCTCCGTAACAAACTCCTCATGACCCTGAACGGCCCACTACCAGATGGTTACAGACGTCGCTGTCAATCAGTTACGCTCTCCGTCTATAAAAGGGACCCCCAGATACGTTCTTTCTAAGCTAAAACTCTATCTCGAAACTCTGCTAAAATTTCCATTCGAGCACTCCATTTTTGTTGAGGTAGAGTACTGACTTGAGCGTCGGAGGGTCTTGCTGGAGCACCCCCAACTCCGGTTTAGACTTCCTTTACAGGTCCCGACGGTGACCGCGGCTCCTTCGACTCCAGCTTCTCCGACACCAGCGAAATTTTGCACCAACAATGGGTACTTAGGATTTGACGAGATTTCACAATCTGTATCCTATCAAAACTCTCAATAGAAGAACTTGATCATATGGTAACTACATTTAGGAGTTCATCTTTCTATTCTATCTGACAGTGAGACATACTGTGATCTCTATCACAGTATCACTGAAATTCCTATCGATGGACTAAAATAATTCTAACTCACCCCACTAAGGATCGTTGATCCAAAAATAATCTTAGTAAGTTTTTATAATCCACCAGTGATATCTAGCAACATATAGTGGTAACCTAGTAGAACAAAAAGATAAACTCCTAGATATAGTTATTGTATGATCTAATTTTTCTATCAAAAGTTCTGATAGGATGCAGATCATAGAATCTCATCAAATCGTAAACATCTGTCATATATCAAACTTAATTAGTTCGAGTCTAATCATGAATCTTATGAAAACTCCTTTCCATAATCATGCTACTATAGTTACAGATTTATGGACTCATCCTCTTAGATCATGTAGGACTACTCCTCAACTACTAAGGTCGATAGATCCCATTTTGATGTAACACAATTCCTATAATGAACATACTATAGCCAATATATACCTCAAAGCTCCATATAGTTAAGAGATCGAGTTATGGTATAATCAAACTGCAGCACCCTCAAGGTGAACGGTCGATGCATTGTAGGTCAAAGAACCACTCACACAACTACAGCATCGAAAATCACTGATGAGTGAGTAAGCATCTATGTGACTTCTCATTTTTGATCACTCTCAGTACTGTTGTTCTCTAGCAACCACCTGCACTCTTACTCCAGTGTCCTTACACTATAGACTTAAGATCTGTCTACTCAAAAGGAAGTGATCCACGCACCAGTCTAGTTGGATCAATCACTGTCCTCATGATGATCATCGATGGGGAGCAGTTTGAAAATTAATCTATAATGACACATATCTTAAATTTTAACTCTTGAGAATATATATCATTGACTATTAACTTCTTGGATGATTTTAGGACACATTACTCTAAAATGAAAAAATTATCCATAATTTTAATTCAATAAATCAAGTACAAACTTATGTTTTAAAAAATTATAATGTATCCAACAATAATTGGCTTTTCAGGTTATATATCTAACAATCTTCCACTTGACCTAAAGTCAATATACTGCAAACTTAAGTCCCATCTTCTCAAGATGGACCTTAGTCTTTAGCTGGCAAAATGGCTTAGTCTTTAGCTGGCAAAATGGCTTAGTCAATGGGTCCACCACATTTTCATGGGGTCTACTCTGTTCACATTGACATCTTTTATATCGAGGTAGATGTGTATTATTAAAAATTCTCTTTTCCATATATTGGATATTCTGGTGGGACCAAAGCTCCTTTAGCTAAGGGCTATGATGCCAATATTATCGCTATGATGATATCTCATGATGTCAATTGCAATAAACATACTTGGACCAGAAGATCTTACCTAGCACTTTTGGAAATGGTGACTAACTCAGCTTTCTGTAATGATTGGTTATTTGAAACTCTTTCAATCTACCAATTTTCATATTACACACATCCTAAAATAGACTCTCCACCATCAGTATCAGACACAAAATCTGAGCATGTGTACTCATAAATCTCGTAACTCAAAATTCTCCTCAAAAAATCAAGAGCAAATCCTTAGTACTTCTCAAGTACTTAAGGATGTTCTTTATAGCTATCCAATGTTGTACATTTAGATTCGACTGATTTCTACTCATGATACTCACAACAAGATCAAGTCAAGTACATACATGGCATTCATGAAGCTCCCTATAGCCGAAGGATATAGGATCTAGCTTATGAGCTAAATCTCCTCAGATATGTTTAAACACATCTTTTTGGAGAGATACATGCCTTGCCTAACGGGTAGAAGTCCTCTCTTTGAGTTTTCATGCTGAACCTCTTCAGCACCTCCTTTATGTACTTTTCTTATGAAAAGCCTAGCATCCTATCAGATCTGTCTCTACAGACCATCATTCCTAGATACTTTTCTTTGATCTTTCTGGAGGATCTTTTTGACAACCAAGTCTTGACTGAAGTCAGCATGGGAACAATTTTTCCAAACAGGATAATCTTATCCTCCCATTGACCCATTTGAAAACTCAAGATTTCTCTTTATTTTTGATGAAATCAAACTATTTAATTGCATCAAACCAACTTCGGGATGCTTACATTAATCCAAAAATAGATCCATGCAGCTTGTAGATCTTGTGATTTCCATCATCGGAAGTAAACCCATCAGGCTACTCCATGCAGATATCTTCCCAAGATATCTATTATGAAAATAGTTTTCATATCCGTCTGTATCTAATTCTCTTTTGTAGATCTATTTATACTCAATTGGTATAATACCCTCTAGTAGATCCACTAACATCAGACTTAGCTGGAATGCATTAAGTCATCCTTTGACTTTATTACTTCCATCCATTTTTTGAAATCGATGTCGTACATCATCTCATCATAGGTCTTAGAATCAACTACTTGATCCCTATTTTCTACAAGGAAAACTTCCTCTACATCCTCTTAAAGCATACTTAAATACCTTTTAAGAGGATGGGAGATCTTATTAGATCTATGAGGTGGTGGAGGTCCTACACTAACTGGCTCAGAATAAATAGATACAACCAAATCTTCAACTTATTGCTCTCTAAAGACTTTCTCTTCAAGCTTAATTTCTTCCAATACCACTATCATAGGTAAACTATTTTTTAAAATATGGTATGACGGATCATAATCACATTATGGTCTATTGGAAAGTATAATTAGTATTCTATTCAATAAATTAAAGTATGCCCCTAAAGAAGTAAAGGTTAGTGAGTAAACCTTATTATCGATCAGACCATATTCAATAGGATCCTAATCCTCCTTTTCAATGCTCTGTTGGGCTAAGGCAAATCAGGAGGAGTCCACTGTGAGACTATACCATTTCTATGAGATAATCTCAAAATTTCTACTAAGATATACACCTCCTCGATCCAATCAAAGAATCTTAAAGAATTTTCTATCAAATGGGCCTATATGTAGTGGTTCTCTCCCCATATCCCACAAGAGATAGTTTGATCAATTTTTCTAGAAGGCAGGATCCACAAACTCAGAATTCATGTGTCAAAGAGACGATCCCTTTTCAAGTTTGTATATCCTGTTCTCTTCAAATGACCTTGCTTGAGGTACCATATATACTTAGATTTATCTCATTCAAAGATCTCTTAGATCCTACAACATACTCACTATCCAAATACATCAATATGCAAACAAATCTGATGTACCTTGACAAAGTGTGTCCGCCTTCTTCTTTAGGTTATCCAGGTAGGAGGATAATTTCCATCTGAAACACTTTTCTTTGGCTAACGTCTTCTCCTTGAGATGATGCTTCCTTGGCTCATTCTCTTGTAGATCTCTTATTCTAAGAGACTCTCTCCTGAAACCAGATTTTTCATAGTAAGAACATAGCCCCTTGAATTTTTTAAAGTCTCCTTAGTGATCATCAACATGTTCAGCAATTTCGATAATGTGCTATCATTCTCATTCATATGGTAGTTTACTATAAACTGACCAAATAAACTATTAAGGGACTGCTGGATCAAATCTACTTAGTTCCTTATGCATGGTCATCTTGAGCTAATAAGGTCCTTAACTATTGTCAAACAATAATCATGGATGGACTACTCAACATGCAATCTGACTCTGCTTATCATAACTATTGTAGGTGAGTTATAATAGCCTTGAATTCTTGATGTTCTCATACAGATACTAAGGCCAAGATATAGCATCTAACCTAATTGATGTCATCCATTCGTTCACAAGTACTGAATATTCAGTGGTTGGACGGTTTGATAACACGAGAATCCTTATCTAGAACATACCCTAACCTTTTTCAAAGTTTAGAACCATTCTGAAGTCCTGAGTCAGTTCTTTGCAGTTTTTCTCGGTCAATTGGTTATATCCTAGACTGGGTCAATCAAATTGGGTTTGGGTTTCAAAATAAGTCAAACACTTATCAATCCAATCCAATTAGACTAATGAGACCCAATTTGAGTAAAACTCAAACTTGAATCTAATCAAATTAAATCTGATTTAACTTGATCAGGATCTAATTTCATTATTTATTCAAATTAAATTATTTAGCAACTATTATAATTTGAGAGAGTCCTAGTCTATTTAGACTTCAATGACCCAGTCCAGTGGGATTCTGTTCGGACTATGGGGTTTGAAGTTGAGTTATGAACTGAAAAGAGAAAAAGATTCTAATTAGATGCTTATACTAATTTAAAATTATTCTAAAATTTAAGAAATAAATTAGACTTCTACTATTCTCATGGATCTCACACATTCTCCCGTGGAGATGCGAAAACCCTTACACGACTAGGATTCCTAGTGGATACTGTGATTTCATCGATATGCGTGCACCTCATCATGCTTGAAATATTGGGCTACGCTATACTGATGAGTGGATAACTCTTGTCCAATGTTTCTCTAAATATGTTATAGCCATCTTTGGTCTCTAATTCATGGAGCCTCACCATGTCTGGAATATTGGCCCACTCCTTAGTTAAGTCAGACTCACTGCTTACTAGCAGGTATAAAACCATCATTGGATCCCTCATCTAACAGTTATTGGGCCCAACCCCTTCTTTACTTGGAGCATCTCATGTTATAAAGTGGTTGCATCTTCTTTAATACAATCAAACTATTGTAACCAGTCGAGAATAGTCAACACTCGGAAGGGCCTATACATCTACAATGGTGGAAGACCACTAGACTTAATATTTGCAGGGAGGTTTAAATTTAGGTCTCTTCTATATAGTCACATATATCTCATATAAATAACTAGCTTGGTTCAGGTCAGCACATCTCATATCTGACTAACCAGGTTTAGGTTAGCACATCTTATAGCTAGACATCACTGGTGGATTGTGAGAACTCACGAGGATCATTTTTGGATCAACGATCTTTATTGTAGTGAGTTGAAATTGTTCTAGGCCATCGAAAAGAGTTTCGATAATATTGTGATGGAGATCACGGTATATCTCACTACTAGATAGAATAAAATCTGAAGGATCAGATATAAAAAGAGCTCATCCTGATCAATAGCTTGGATCATGATCAAATTATCAATTAGATTGATAATTTGGATCAATACGTAAGAGTTACAAATTCAAAAACTGCTAGTTATTAGCATAAGGGACTTAATTGCTAGTGTTGCAATATAATTGGACATGATTAAATTATAGTTCAAATTTTAATTAATTTAAATCAAATTTAATTAAATTAGACTTGACTTAATTTAAGACTAATTAGGTTTAATTATCCAAATTAGACTTGAATTGCAATCCTGATTAGATCAGGATTGATAATATTTTTGAATCTGATTCGAATCGGACTTGAATTGGATTCAAATCGAATCCAAACTGAAACCTAACCAGATTAGGTGCCTAAACTCATGTTTATCTAGATTTCTCTCTCTATTTGGCCCACCAAAATAGGTGTGGGGCATTGAAAATGCCACTTCCTTCCTTTTGTGCACATGAAGATGTATGAGGTGCAAGTTGGAGCCTCCCCTTTCTTTTTGGATAAGAACCAATCCTATTTGAATTCAAATTTGATTTGAATTACCTAGAATTAAGTTCTTATTAGACTTGGACATGGGACACTTATTTTGTCCGATAAAATAAGAAGAGAAAGAGAGGGCATGCCCCTTGCATGCGTGAAAGGAATCTCTGGGTTTCACTTTTCTTTTTGGACACTACTTTCTATTTAAATTTGATTCAAATTAGGTAGAGCATCCTATCCCATATGGTAAGGCATTGGGAAGTTATTTTGTTGTGCGACAAAAATGAAAAGGGCATGAAGGTGTGCATTGATTTATTCTAATGCGTGAACTCTTCTTGTCGAAACATCTCATCGCCCTCTTCCCTTCTTCCCTTTATCTCCACCCACATCCTCTAGATATGATCTGATATAGAGAGATTAGAGAGAGAGGATAAGAATAAAATAGTTTTCTTCATTTCTTGGTGGTCCTAAACAAATCCCATTAGATCAGCACAAAGGATTCGTGCTGTAGGATTTCATTTTTCAAGATCTAAAAGAAGAAAATCCAGATCCAAGCTAAGGAGCGAGGCCTGCAAGGTGCTAGTACTCTGGTGGCCTCGGTGCTCCGATCAGCTTATCTTCATATAGATACTAGCAAAGGCCAAACACTTGTACGGCTACGTCAGAAACCTCAGGCATCCGCATGATCCGATCCGAGGAAGGAAGGGATAGCAGTTCAGGTATAATTATTATTTTTTTAATTTCAGATCTATTTATGAAATTTATTTATGTATGTTAATCGATCCTTAGATAATCTCTTGATTAGATCAAGGCATGATTTTAATATTAAAATTATTTGAATATTTATTTTCGTTGCTTACATTCATGTGATGAAAATTTTGCATGCGAAGCATCTAGAACTCCTCCATAACATTCCTATCCAAGCAAACTAATAGGGCCCCAATCAATATTCTAATAAAATCAAAATAAAAGAAGATATTCATACGACTTGATAGGAGGTAATAGATGATGGCCACTAGATGTGCTATTTCCCAAGTGGCCTATCTAGTCATGCTATATTAGGATGCCAAAAGAAAACTACCATGATAATCTTATGAATTCAATATAATGCATGTCATGACTACAATCTATAAATTTCTTAATAAGGACTTTCCTCCATTTTAAGTGAGAGAGTGAAAGATGGTGATTTAGAGATATTATGAAATGGTTGTAATGCATCTCTATTTTTGGTAAGTGTTGGTCTTAAAATTGATTTTGATGAGAACAAAATATTTGAATATATACTTGATACTAATGCATTGTCTAAGTTTTTGAAAAGAGGTTTCAAGAAGCTAAAGCTCTATTTTAAAGAATCCCATAGTTTCCATCTTGAAAATCCAAAGAAGCAAGGAGGCCACACCATAAAAATTCAAGTGAAGAAGGTTTAGAGCCAACTTTAAGTCTTAAAGAGTGGACGTTGGCATGCCAGTATCAGATGGAACAAGCCTCGAGTTGACTCCAAGAAAGCTCAAATAGACTCGTTTAGGAAAGGCAGAGTATATTTTTTGAGATCGATCCTCAAGTCAACTCCTGAAGACTTTGAGTCGATTTAAAGATAGCTCGAGTTGAATCCTGATCTGTTTGAGTTGACTCAACCGCAACTAATAGCTCTAATGACTAATTTTTCAAAAGTTATAATTTTGCATAGAAGCACTCCAACAGTTAGTTTTCATCTCCCAACGACTAGAAAACTATTTTTAGACATTGTAATAAGGATATATGGATGCCAAAAGCATTTATAAAGTAAGAGAACAAGAGAGAAGTATATTGAACACTAAGAGAAAGAAAAGAAAGGCCAAAAATTAGTTTGAGCATTTGATGAGATTTAAAGAAGAAAAGCTAGATTCTAACTACCTACTTCTTGAGTCCTAAAGTGATTTCAAAGAAGAAGGGCACATTTATTGTAAAGCTTCTCATCTCTTTTGCTTGAGCTACGTCAACTTTTTTATTTGCTTTTAAAGGAGCTCTTCATTTGGCTATATCTCGTATTTAATTTCTACTATCACAAGTTTCAATTGGGATTGAAACTTGGGGATAGGTTTATCAAAGACTTGAATTAGATTTGTATAAGCTTAGGAGTGGTTTAGAAAAAGATTTTAGTTGGTGTGTCTAAGAAAAGTTAACTGGATTTAATTATAATCCCAACAAAATAATTGGACCGTAATCTTGGTGATTATAGTTGAAATTTTTAAGAGATTGCTTAGAGAGTGGATGTAGATGCTGAGTTTAATACCGAACCACTATAAATATTATCTTTATGTGTGCTTTCTTGCTCCTATTTTGCTTTATTTACTTCAGCATATTTTTTATTTATATACATTGCTTCTACTGCACTCTCACATACTTTATTTCAATTGAGCACATATCTGCTTTTAAGTTTCTAAAATTTTAAAAAATCTAATTCACACCTCCTCTTAGATTGTCTCACTAGGCAACAAGTGGTATTAGAGCCTTGGTACTCTTTCACTTATTGATCTAGCGATCTATAGAAGAAAAATCTTATGGCAACCCAAATTAGTGTGTCCCTTATTAAAGAGCAATTTATAAATAAACCCTTTATTCAACGGTACTAACTATACATATTGAAAGCATGCATATGTATATTCATACAAGCATTAGATTATGATCTTTAGAGTGTCATAATTAATGGCCCACATACACCCACTATCATGATAAAAGGCATTGTTACTCCTAAACCCGAAAGGATTAGGATGACCTTGATAAGAAAATGGCTTAGTTGAATGCTAAAGCCATGAATGTTCTTTATTGCCCTCTTTGTGCTAATGAATTTAACTAGATCTTTACTTGTATTTTGTCAAAATATATAGGATAGATTAAAGGTTATCCATGAAGGTACCAACTAAGTTAAGGAATCTAAGATTAACATACTGGTTTATAAGTATGAACTGTTTAAAATGGAACAAAATGAATCTATAACTGAAATATTTACTTATTTCACTGATATTATTAATGATCTTAAAAATTTAGAAAAATCTTATACTAATAGTCAGCTTGTTTGAAAAATTTTTAGGTTACTTTCTAGAGCTTCAAAGGCCAAGGTGAGAGCAATTTAGGAAGCGAAGGATTTCGACATCTTGCCCCTAGAAGAACTCTTTGGTTCTCTCATGACTCATGAGTTAACCATAAAGCAAAATATTGAAGAGGAGGCAAAGCAGAAGAAGACCATTGCTCTCAAATCAACTGCTAAAGAGATCGATGAAAGTGAAGATTCAGAAGAAGGTGATGAAGATGAGGACATGGCCTTTATAATAAGGAAGTTCAGAAGATTCATGAGGAAAAGAGACTGAACTTCAAGAGAAAGTCATTCTCCAAGGGTTAGCCAAGTAAAGAAGATAGAAGGACAATGATAAAGAGCCATTTATAAGCTATGAATACAAGAAGCCATGGCATTTATGATTGATTGTCCCTTGCTCGAGAAATCCTCAAAGAAAATAAAGAAGACAATGGTGGCCACTTGAAGTGATAGTGAGCATTTAAGTTTAGATAAGGGAGTACAAAAGTGATAAATCTATGCCTTATGACATGAGAGGAAGAGGTAACATCTGAAATCAAACTTGATTTTACTTTTGATGAATTACAAGAAGCTTTTTATGAATTAGTTGATGAATATAAAAAGCTTCATCTAAAGAATAAGGATCTTAAAACTTCAAATCCTGCTTTGATCAAAGAAAGGAAGAATTCTTGAAAGAAAAAAAATTATTTAAGGAAATCAAGATTTAAAGTTGAAAATATAAGTCCATTATTAAAAATTTACCTATGGTCCTAAAAATAATAAATATTGTTAAGTGACCAAAGAGCTATTTTTAACAAAGCCGAACTTGATTTTAAACCTCAAAAAAAAAAACAAAACTTTTAAAAACTTACTTTATCAAATAGTCATCTATTGCTTCTCAAAATATTACCTATTTTTGCTATGGCAAAATTGGGCATAAAATATATACTTGTGATTTCAAAAAACTGAATAATGGATATAAAGTTAGAAAAATTTAGATTCTAAAAGAAATCATAACTACTAATCCAAAAGGATCCAAAATAGCTTTGGTACCTAAAGTAACCATTTGATTTTCTTTGTAGGTGTGTCTTGCAGCCAAGAAAAAAAAAGATGGTACCTTGATAGTGATTGCTCAAGGCACATAACAGATAATAGGATGCAATTTATCACCCTTGAGACAAAAGAAGGAGGGGTGGTACCCTTTGGTGATAATGACAAAGAAAATATTATCAGTATTGGTAACATTGGCATAATTCCTCCACTTTTATAAAAATATATTGCTAGTAGATAGTTTAAAGCATAACTTTCTAAGAATAAGTCAATATTTCGATACAGGTTTTTTAAAGTAGTTTTTGTCTTTGATGTGCATTATGTCTAGTCCCAATGATGATGGCATTGTTCTTATTGGCATAGATGTGGGAATGTCTATATGGTGGATCTAGATGATCATCTTGTGAAGAATGGCCAATATCTAGTGTATGAATGCTAAAGTCAATGAGACTAGTTAATTATACCATCATAAATTAGAACATACTAAAATGAATTTAATTTTAAATTAATTAAAAGAGATTTTGTTAAAGGACTACCAAAACTAGATTTTAAAAAGAATCAGATTTGTGATGCTTGTTAATTTAGTAAGCAAACTAGAACTTCTTTTAAATCTAAAAATCTTCTTTCAACTTCCAAATCCATAGAACTTATTCACATAGACTTATTTGGATCTACTAAGACCATAAATTTGGAGGAAAAGATATGGGCTTATGATTGTAGATGATTTCTTTAGATTTCTTTAGATTTTGTTCTTAGTATAAAAGATGAAGTTTTTGTAATATTTCTAAGTTTTCTAAAAGATTTTAAATAAAAGAATTTAACCATAGTTTGCATTAGAAGTGATCATAGAACTGAATTCGAAAATCAATATTTTGAAAACTTTTGGAATGACAAAGATTTTGAACATAATTTTTCTACATCTAAGATACCTTAACAGAATGAGATTATAGAAAGAATAAATAGGATTTTAGAAAAAATGGCACATATTTGTTGTGAAAGTAATCTCTCACGATATTTTTGGATAGAAGCTATCAGCATAGCATGTTATATTTTAAATCATACTTTAATTCAATCAATTTTAAAGAAACTCCTTATGAGCTTTGAGAAAAAAAAAATTAATTATTTTATATTTTTATTATCGATGCTTCATCTTAAATAATGAAATAGATAAAATTAAAAACTTGATGTCAAGTCGGATGAAGGTATCTTCTTGGATTACTCTACATCTAGCAACGTATATAAAGTCTTCAACAATATAATGCTCATTGTTGAAAAATCTATCCATTTAGTATTTGATAAAACTAATGACTTACCTTCTAGAAAAGAATATATTATTGATGATGATGCAAAAATCATAGACAAAAGAATAGAAAAGCTTACTCTTGAAGAATCTTTAGTTCAAAATGATAAAGAAAAAGTAAGAAAGCTGAAGGTGAAGAGAAAACTTATGAAAATGCTCATGATGAGAGTTTATCCAAAGAATAAAGGTATGATTTCAGTCATTCTAAAAATCTTATCATTGGTGATCCATCATAAAGCTAGGGGTAAGAACTTATTCTTCTTTAAGAAATATCAATAATCATTTAGCCTTTGTATCTCAAATAGAACGTAAATCCATTGAAGAGGCTGAAAATGATCCTAATTGGATGGTTGCTATGCAAGAAGAGTTAAATTAATTTGAAAGAATAAAGTTTGGATCTTATTTAGT
Organism: Elaeis oleifera; assembly: GCA_000441515.1. Classification (NCBI taxonomy): domain Eukaryota; kingdom Viridiplantae; phylum Streptophyta; class Magnoliopsida; order Arecales; family Arecaceae; genus Elaeis; species Elaeis oleifera. The sequence goes on along the minus strand of KE506777.1, from coordinate 62,834 downwards.
AGACCAATAGACGACCCAATAATCAGAACAAAATAGATATTTAGAAATAACTTAGATGAAAATGGATTAATTATAAGAAATAAGGCTAGACTAGTAGCTAAAGGATATAATCAAGAAGCAAATATTGATTTTGTTGAAACTTATGCTCTTATTGCAAGACTAGAAGCCATTAGATTATTGCTTGCATCTGTATGTTTTATAGATCTCAAATTGTATCACATGGATATTAAAAGTATATTTTTAAATGATTTCATTTTGGAGACGGTTTATATTGAACAACCTTCTAATTTTGAAATCATACTTTATCAAATCATATTTTAAATTAATAAAGTTTGTATGGTTTGAAATAAGCATCTCGTGCATAGTATGAGAGACTGAACAATTTTTACTTAAAAATATTTTTACAAAAAGAAGTACAGATACAATATTATTTTGAAGAAAGAATGAAAATTTGCTAATTGTTCAAATCTGTATAGATGATACTATATTTGGTGCTGTGAGCTCAGGTGTGGTGCTCCCAAGCCTTGAGAACAAAGAGAAGAGGCTAAGGGGTCAAGGGGGCAAGCCATAAAGAAGCCAGCTTGAATTGCAGAGGTTTTGGAGCTTAGTCGGCTCAGCTATGAGACTGAGTTGACTAAGTTTAAGGTGGGTCGACTCAGTCTCAGACTGGGTTGACTATGTCTTAGAAGAACAGATAGATAGAAAGCTACATTTCAAAACTTCTGACACAGTACGTAGCTGAGTCAACTTAGTGATTTTTTGAGTCGACTCAGTCACAGGTTAGCTAACTCAATCTGAGACTGAGTCAGCTCAGTATTACGGGCAGAGCTACATGGGATATCTTTCTGGGTTAGGATCGGAATTGGATCCTAGGTAACTTAGGGCCTCGATTTGTGAGGTCTTAGGAGACTAATCTATGGATTGGACAGGGTTTAAGTCCAATGGGTGTGTACATATGAGATATGGATGTACACGGGCTCGAGGAGTGCATCACATTAGGTTAGTTATGAGAGTTTTGGGGTTGGATCATATTGACCCTGTATATATATATATTGTATGTGTGTATCTGATTGATTCAAATTGAATACAAGCCATTTTCTCCCAAACTTTCTCTCTCTTCATTGCTCTCTCTTGCTCTCTTTCTCTTCTTTATACCCTAGAGCTTTCTAGAGTTTGATAGATCCACTATCAACCATTTTCTCGAACCCTTGTTGCTGGTTCCACGATCAAGATAGGACAAGAGAATATCCCAACATCTAGTATCAGAGTCCTAAAGTTAGATCTGGTGGAGGAAAGGTCAAAGTTGCATCTAGATTGTGGTAAGGTGCTAAATAGATTTTTTCTTGAATGCGATTTTTGTTTTGGTTTTTTTTTGGAGATCTGGTTGAGATGGCATCGAGTACCATTAAGGTGGATTTTGAAAAGTTTGATGGCAAGGGTAACTTCAGCCTTTGGCAGCAAAGGGTGAAGGATCCATTGGTACATAACAGGATCTACAAAATTTTGGTTCGAGAAAGATTGGAAAAGATCTCTGTTGAAGATTGGGAGGAGTTGGAGGAGATAGCCTTTAGTACAATCAAATGTGCCTCATTGATGAAGTTCTTCCTAAGATAAGCATAGAGACCACACCA
>KE506777.1:27267-39635 GCA_000441515.1 Elaeis oleifera | reverse complement strand
CTTCTTTCACCAACTCTTTACTATACTCTTTAAGTCCTCTAACTTGATGTGAGCAGGGTTTATTATCTTCTTACAATTTAATCTTCTTATTATCTTTTTTTTTTAAAAAAATCTAGTACAATATCTTAGCCTTTTGAGGCTTCTAGCTGACCCTTGTAGCAAGCTTTCAGCCAATGACTCGTAAATTAGTTGGCTTTAGGGCATTAGGTGCAGAAAACCCCTCAGGCTTACTGACTCGAGTCTAAAAAAGCTATGAGGTGAGACAGACTCTATAACAATCTTTAGCATCTCCACCTTTTGATGCGAACTACAACGCTTACTTAGGTGAAAGAGCCTGGTTACTCAGTGAGACAATACTAATTATTTTTTCATCTTTTTTTACAATAAAAAGAATTTTTGTATACCATGACCTTTCCACCCATACCCCCATGAAATAGATTCTTCATTGAGACGATGGAAAGCGGGTCTGGAAACACTTCAAAATTTGATCTGGTCTAAGTCCTACCATTCATTGGGTTTTCTTCATAATTTGCCCCTCAGTGTCTCTAAAATTATCTAGATTGTTATTCACTCATTGATTAGGATGCCTGATTAACTCCAAATTGAGATAAAATTTGGGTACACAAAGCTAATTATTTCTGATCATACATGAGGACTCAATTAAATTAGTTTTTCTCTCTCCAACTTAATTTTCATTATCCTCAATGAAAGAAGAGAATCATAATAAAATATAACAAGGAAGGATGCCACCTAAGTTTAATGTGTGCATTCATTATTGAGAGATTCTTCATTGTTGGGTATGGTGTGTTTTTGACTCCAGCTGGCATGGACGTGTCTCTCCCCCCAATTTGGCTAGTAGCATCACTCATGCACTCCACTATAAATATTCAACTTGGCTAATTATCATTCTAAAGATTCTTATAAAATAAAAAAATTAAAATATTACATAAGATGGGTTGCCTCCAACAAGCGCTAAATTTAACGTCTTCAGTCGACGCTATGAGGAGTCCCACCTATAACTATAAGGGTGTCCCACCTACAACCAACTTGGGTATATCCCTCAATGTTTCAAAAGGATAAGATTAATCAGGAGGCCTTGTCATCATAGCCAAAAAATGTTCGTGGAATGCTCTACAACGATTAGTCCGGATCAATAGAATGTACTTGGCAAGCATGCAATACCAGGAACTAACAATATTCTCATAATTTTTTTGATGACCAGGAAGGGATTGTGTTTGTTGAACTGAGATTAGGGTTGGTAGTTTAAGAGTTTCTTCAATTATAACCTAATCTACTCTAATCCCTGTCTTGGGTATGACATATTTCGGTATCATCTCTTCTCAATCTATAGCATGACACTTTTTTCAAATTAACACTAAATCTATCTTCATACATCGTTTTAAAACTATAGAAAGATTTTGGAGACGGTCCTCGAAAGTAGTGCTAGAAATAGAGAAATCAATCATAAAAATTTTAATATTATCATCCTTTATTTTAGAGATATCCCATCCTACAGCTTCTTTATGTACTTTTAGAATACCTATAAGTTGGGCTTTCTAATTAGGGATCACTAGAAGAGTGTTAGTGGGTGCATCAGAAAGTGGTTTCAGTTTTAAAACAGATGGTGATTCTAACAAGAGAGCTATTGGGCGGTTAGGTGATGGCTCATATTTTTTGATCCAAAATTGGATAGTTTTAGGATAAGACGTATCGACTGGATCATTTATTTTATGATATATCCATCGACATCAAAATTATCCACCCCAAAGTGAGCTAAATAGAGATCTAAGAAATCCTGGGAGAGAATTATGGGTGTAACTTCTTCTATTATGTTATTCATTTATGGTCTTTGGGAAGTCTCAACTAATTTATTTCATCAATTTATCCTCCTTTCCCATTACAAGGAATGGATGATTCTAGGATACTTGGGAATGGGACCATAGGTAGGTAAGGTGATAATAGAATTAGTTCTTCCCACCATTTAAATTTTCTCTAAATATTTTGTCTTAGTTGAATTATCTGTATTGGTCATTTTGGTTATGCAGGATTGTTCCATGATCAGTTCATTCTCGAGGGTCATAATCGATTGTTCAGAAAAATTACAGAGACATTAAAATTCTAGCCAGGTATTGTCCCTTTGGGTTATTCTCAAGCTGATTAAGCAGCACTCCTTCCTCCTTCCTACTGATTGCAATTACTGATTGATCGACTTGAATTTTTATTTCGGCTAAGGATTATATAGAGGAGTGAAGGACCTGATTGGTGCTTTCAATCCTATCTAATGCTTGCAAAATCTTCTCTTCAAATGATGGGCTATAGATAGTTGGAGAAGGTTGATATTGTGAATAGAGCACATCATAATAAGGTGCTTCTACCAACGTAGATCGTTGTGTTGTCAGGATAACCATTGGTTGTGGTTTTCATTAAAAATTTGGTTGAACCCCCCCAACTTGGATTGTAGTTGTTAAAGAATGGGTTATTTTTGGTTCGTAGGCTATTTGGGTTTGATCGTGATGAACTTACTCATACCTAAACTCAAAAAGTTAGTGCACAATTGGGTATTTAACTTATTATGCAAGAAGAAAAGATGAAGAAAGAGTGTGTCTAATAGCTAGTAGATGATCTAATCTATGAGATATCTCATCCTCTCTACTATAAAAATCCATATTACTAGCATCGATCTAATTTATCAGATTATTCTGATTATTTTAATATGCAATCAAGGGGTCCAGATCAGAACAATCTCCTTCTAGTTTTTTCTAAAGAAAGAGAGAGAGAAAAGAAGAGAAGATAGAGAAAGAGAGAAATTCTAAAGATGAGAATCCTAAAAAAGTCCTAGACCTAGAGACGATAGATGAGAAGGTTATTTTTAATTATTTTTCTTGATTTTCCAAACAAGTAATGTAATCAAGCCAACTCTATCCTAACGTTATCCTAGATTTAGACAGCTCCTAACTGTCAAAGTCACCTTCGAGCACTCCAAGTAAAAGACTGACCACTCAACTGGTCAAGTAGTGTAAGGTTGGTGGGGATCCTCCCATTACTTTCTTTAGACATCAATTAGTTAGCTAGATTAGCAAACAGAACCAATTAAGGAACCACCTTCCTTCGAAACATAATTTTTAAACCACTTTTTTAGATACCAATTAAACAAACCAACCTTAATCCGATCCAACTTTTAGGGTTCCTTGTCCTATTGAGCTCAAGAGTCCTTAGAGGCTAATATTTAATTAATTTTAAGTTAAAGACTTAGATCAATGCAAATGTAGGATTGTGATTTATGGACCAAGGAAGGGTGATCAAATCTCTATCTTATCTTATTTAATTGGGTAAAGTACACTTAAAGTATTTTATGAAAATATGCAATGCAAAAAGAAAAGGTATCCAAACATGTTAAGTAGCTTTTAAAATTTAATTAGTTTATTTATATTAGTCAAGTGTTATGTGGTGTCTTTATATTCTTTTATTTTAGATTATTTAAAGTAAGAAGAATAAAAGATAGATTTAATTAAGTTAATTAGATATGAGGAGATTTATAGAATCTAACTAAATGAGAAGTAAATTATGTAAAAATTAAAAAGGCAACAAGATAACCTACAAGTAAAGCAAGAACTCAAATCTACTTAAAGAGTAGTAAATTATTCTAAACTATAAAAGTAGTAAATCCCTAAGAATATAAAGCAGTAGATTATTTATGTAAAATAAAGTAACTACTTAACTATTTAAATAAAGTAATCTCAAAGTTAGGAATAAACAGTGACTACGTAATCTAAATAAAAGGCAAGGAGTCTAATCTACTTAGAAAGTAAAAAATCACTAATTATATAAAGTAATAAATTATTTTAAGATATAGAATGTAGTAAATCATAAGACTATAAAAGCAAAAAAAAATTTATGCATGCAAATAAAGTAATCTAGCTAAAAAATAGTAAATCTATTATATATTAAAAGCAGTATAAGATAGAAATTTTAAAAGAGTAAATAAAAGGTAATTAAGTAATCAAAGTAAATTAATTAATAATAAAAGGTAAATTATCAATTAGTAAAATATAGTATGAAAAGTAAGAGTGCAAAAGAAGAAAATAATCAACTAAAAAATAAAACAGTAAATAATTTTTTTCTAATTTTTTTGATTTTTTCGAAACAATCGCGTCAAGATCTCCGACAATGGCATCAAAATTTGATGTGTGTCATAGTATACCAAAATTAATCCTACTCACTACTATGTAGATAAGATGAGTTGGAATCATATCCATAGGGACTTTAGGTCGATTATTTCGAAAATACAAATGAAAAATAGTAGATTGCAAAAACTAAGAATAAACATGGAGATTACAATAAAATACTTTTATTGATCAAATAAGAAGCATACATATTGAAAAAAAATAAAGTACAATACAAGATAATTAAATCAAGTTGAACTTCTCACCACATCTGATTGTGGATGCATCTCCTTGAATCCTTCATCTTCCTCTGTGCAGACAGCGACAGGATGGCTGAAAGGTTTGGTTTAGAAACTCTAAGGAAGAAAGGTACATAGAAGAGGGTATGGAAATATGAAAGAATAGCAGCTTTAGGATGAGGACCTCTCCTGGATTTGATGGAAGGTGTGCTAGGGTTAGAACCTCCCCTAGACTTCTTAAGATGTGGAGAATGGATCTATGGAGGAATATGGTGTTGTGCTAGGGTAAGTACCTCTCCTAAACTTATGAGAAGAGGGAAAGTGAGATGGGGGCAGCAGCTTGGAGAAAACTTAGGCGTTGGCTTGATGGGAAGAGAGAAAGGAAGAGCTTTGATGGAGAAGAGAAGGAGAAAGAGAGAGGAAGAAGATGAAGAACCCCACAAGGGGGCTGATGTCCCTTAGAAGAGAAGGGTGTATGTCTTTATAGAGTAGAGGCTAGGGTTTTAGGTGTTGGAGACTCTAAGGTTTCATGAGAAGAGAGGTGGGAGCATGAATAAGGACTCTTTGATCTTCATATTGCTCCTTCTCCATCGATTAATAAGTCACGTTCACACTAGATCTTCATGAATAGTGATCTTTTAATCTGAGCCCTTGATTGGAGAGGTTGCTTTTCGATCCTTGATTTTTAAGTCGTGTTCACACTTGAATAGGAGCTGGTTGCCTGGTTCACTTAATTCTAATCCAATTTGAGTCCAATTTGAATCGTATGAACCCAAACTCTTAATTACCTACAAAATAGATTAGAGAACATCAAATTTAATAAATAATATTAATTACCATAATATTTAATATCTTTAGTGACTTAAATTAAGTGTTCATCAGTTCCCACCATTACACTGCATATCAGGATTGGCTTGCATCTTATGAAAAATCTGATGGAGGGAGTGTGAGTCTTGGAGATGATCACCTATGTAGGATTACTGGTGTGGGTGCTGTCAGGGTGAGGATGTATGATGGAGTCATAAGGACACTCACCAACGTCAAGCATGTACCGAAGCTGAAGAAGAACCTGATATCCTTGGGTTACTTGGAGAAATAGGGGTATACTTTAGTTGTCAGCCAGATAGTGGGTTTTGAAGATTTCTAAGAGGGTATTGGTGGTGATGAAGGGAGAAGACTGAGCAACAACCTATATAGGATGGAGAGCTCAGTAGTTACAGATAGTATGGAGGTATCTACGGTGGCATAGGAGGATCAGCTAGCCTACCAGCTATGGCACTATTGTATGGGTCACATGAGTGACAGAGGACTCATGGGGTTGAGTCGGAGGGGGAGATGATCTTTATGAGCCTTGCATCTACAGCAAATAGCATAGGGTAAGGTTTGTCAATAGTACCAAGTAGAGTGAAATTGTTTTGGAGCTTGTTCACTCAGATGTATGGGGACCAGCACCTATTTCAGCTTGGGGTGGAGCTAGATATTTTATCATATTTATAGATGACTTCTCTGGGAGGGTATGGGTGTATCTGATCAGGAAAAAGTCAGAAATTTTTATCTGATTTAAAGCCTGGAGAGCTATGGTAAAGAAGAAGACAAGACAGCCAGTGAAGTGTCTGAGATCTAATAATGGAGGAGAATACACAAGCCTGGAGTTTAGGAGGTATTATGAGGAAAATGGGATTAAGCGCCATTACACAGTGATGATGACCACTCAGTACAATGGTGTTGTAGAGAGGATGAACTGAGTACTGACGAAGAAGGCCAGGAGCTTGAGGCTGCAAGCATCACTATCCAAGTCTTTTGGGTGATGCTCTAACTTATGCTTGTTTCTTATAAACAGGTCTCCCCATAGAAAGCTAAATGGAGGACTTTCAGAGATAGTCTGGAGTGGAAAGAAGGTGGAGCTTGGCCACCTGAAGATGTTCAGCTGCCCAGCTTATGCTTTGGTAGAGGAAGCCAAAGGGAGTAAGTTGGACCGAAGTCATAGAAGATGATCTTTATCAGGATTCCAAGAGGTATGAAGGGTTACTTACTATGGTATCCACATTCCTAGAAGTGCATCATCAAGAGAAATATGATCTTTGATGAAAAGAGTATCTTGAGGAAGCCAGGAGGTGCTGGTGAAGTTGGAAAGTCAGTGCAGGACAGTATTGAGCAGCACTCGCATACAGATGATTTGCCTTCTACTTCGACCTCGGATCGTGTTCAGTTTGAGGTGGAGATGGGTAGGCATGGTCATACACCTATGGTGGGTCAGCAAGGAATGACTTTGTCCAGGAGGAGATACAGAGGTAGCCACAAGTAGCAAACTTGCAGGACAGTGCAAGGGGAGTGGCACTGTATAAGCCGAAATGCACTGTTCGCAAGCTGGTGCGATATGACATTGATGAGACTATCTCTTATGCTCTCATCACTGCCCATAGAGATCTAGAGACCTTTGAGGAGGCCATGACGAGTTCGGATCAGAAGAACCAGACATGGTAGTTGGTGGATCTACCAGAAGATGCTCGATCCATTGGCTCCAAATGGATTTTCACCAAAAGGAGGCACCTTTAGAGCAAGGTAGAGTAAGGTACAAGGCTAGGCTAGTAGCCAAAGGGTACTCATAGAGAGAGAGTATTGATTATTCAGAGATTTTCTCTCCAGTTGTTAGGCATACGTCTATCGGGGTCCTTTTGAGCATAGTTGCTGCTTAAGATCTGGAGCTAGAGCAGATGAACGTCAAGACAGCGTTCCTCCATGGGCATTTAGAGGAGAGCATTTATGTGGAGTAGCCACAGGGGTTCAGAGAGCCTAGGTCAGAGGAAAAGGTTTGTTTGCTGAAAAGTCACTATATGGGTTAAAGTAGTCTCCGAGATAGTGGTACCAGTGATTTGATACTTATGTGAGGAGCATTGGCCTTTTCAGGTGTGATCATGACCCATGTATGTATGTAAGATCTCTAGAGGATGGATCTAGGATGTATTTACTCTTATATGTAGATGACATGTTGATAGCATGCAAGAGTAAGGAAGTTGTGCAGGAGTTGAAGGCAGCTTTGTCTCGGAAGCTTGAGATGAAGGATTTGGGGCCTATAAAGAAGATCCTAGGCATGGAGATCATCAAAGATAGAACCAGGGGTTTGCTACATCTATCTCAAGGAGGTTACATAAAGAAGGTCTTGGAGAAGTTTGGGATGAAGGAGGCCAAACCGATGGAGCTGTCACTTATTGGGGAATGTTAGACTCTCAAAGACTATGTCACCACAAACTTAAGTGGAGGCTCAAGAGATAAAGAAAGTACCATATGCCTCTAGTGTGGGAAGCATTATGTACATCATGGTATGTTGTAGGCTAGATTTAGCTCATGCAATGAGTCAGGTGAGCAGATTTATGGCACAGACTGGTAGGGAGCACTGACGAGCACTGAACGGTATCTTTAGATATTTGACAGGTTCAATTGGAGTTGGCATTTGCTATGGTCAGCGAGAAGGTGTTGAGAAATACTCCAATATGTCCAAAAAGGCTCGAGAGCTGATAGAGGGATTTGTGGATGTAGATTTTGGTGGAGATGTGGATACTTGACATTTGATGATAGATTTTGTGTTTAGCTTGTATGAAGATCTCATTTCGTAGAGATCATGCATGCAGCCTATCATGGCTTTATCCACCACTGAAGTAGAGTATATTGGCATCACGGAGGCAGCGAAGGAGGCCCTATGGTTGAAAGGCTTGGCACTAGAGATGGGCTTCCCACAGGAGGCTGTCAGGGTATATTGTGACAGCCAGAGTGCCCTATTGCTTGCTCAGAACTCTGTTTATCATGTGAGAATGAAGCATATCGACATCAAGTATCACCAGATTAGAGAGCTCATGGAGGATGGTGAGGTGGAGCTGGTGAAGGTTCATACCAAAAAAATCCAGCTGATTCATTTATGAAGGTACTTTTATGAGATAGTTTTCGCTATTGTGTGGCATTGATAGGGTTGATGGATAGAATTGAGTTCACAAAGACCTAAGAGCACCAAGATGGAGATTGTGAGATTAGGTGTGGTGCTCCCAAGCCTTGGAAATACAAGAGAAGAGGCCAAGGGGTCAAGGGGTAAGCCATGGAAGAAGCCAGCTTGAATAGTAGAGGTTCTGGAGCTTAGTCGGCTCAGCTCTGAGACTGGATCAACTAAGTTTAAGGTGGTCGATTCAGTCTTAGACTGGGTCGACTATGTCTCAGAAGAATAGACAGACAGAAAGCTGCATTTCAGAATTTTTGGCACGATATGCAGTTGAGTTGACTCAGTGATTTTCTAAGTCGACTCAGTCACAAGTTAGTCAACTCCATCTGAGACTAGGTTGGCTCAATATTACGGACAGAGCTACATGGATGTCTGTCTGGATTAGGATTGGGTTTTGATCCTAAGTAACTTAGAACATTAGTTGTGAGGTCTTAAGAGACTAATCTATGGATTAGACTGGGTTTAAGTCCAATGGGTGTGTGCATGTGAGACATAGGTGTACATGTGCTTGGGGAGTGCATCACATTGGATTAGCCATGGGAGTTTTTGGACTAGGTCATATTGACCCTGTATATATATATATTATATGTGTGTATCTGATTGATTCAAATCAAATACAAGCCATTTTCTCCCTTTCTCTCTCTTCATTGCTCTCTCTCGCTCTCCTTCTCTTCTCTGTGCTAGAGCTTTTTGGGGTTTGATAGATCTGCCATCAATGATTTTCTCAGTCCCTTGTTGCTGGTTCCATGATCAAGAGAGGACAAGGGAAGATCCCAACAGGTGCTACTAATCAATCTCTTTATCAAGATTTTTCAAAGTTAATGCAAGAGGTTTGAGATGAGCATGACGGATGAACTAAACTTCTTCTCTGGACTCTAGATTAAGCAAATCAAGGAAGAAATCTTCATCAATCAAAACAAATACATCAAGAAAATAATCAAAAAATTTGGGAAGGAGAATACTAAGCCCTTTGGCACACTCATGAGCCCTTCATGTAAGCTTGACAAAGATAAAAATGGTAAGAGTATCAATCACAAATTTTATCGAGGTATTATTAGATTTTTACTCTATTTTACTATTGTAGACCTGACATAACATTGAGCATTTGTTTGTGTGTAAGATTTCAGTCTAATCCTAATGAGTCACATCTTTTTGTTATCAAAAAAATTCTTAGATATCTAATGGGTATGTAAAATGTTGGCTTATGATGTTCTAAATTTTTTTTATTTATTTAATTATATATTCTGATGCTGACTTTGCTGGTTGTAAATTACATAGAAAAGTACAAGTGAAAGTTATCAATTTTTAAGTATCAATTTAATCTTATGATTTAGCAAGAAATAAATTTAGTAACACTATTCATGGCTAAAGCCAAATATACTATAGTCATAAGTTATTATGCTCAAATTTTGTGGATTAAACAACAACTAGAGGATTATGTCATTAAATTAATAAATACCAAAAGGATATGATAATACAAGTGTAATTAATCTAACTAAAATTCTATTCAACATTCAAGAACTAAGTACATTGAGATAAGACATAATTTCATAAGAGATCATATTCAAATAGTGATATATTGCTTGATTTTGTTAGTATTGATAGGCAATTATCAGATATATTCATTAAACCCTCAAGTAAGAAAAGATTTAGCATGACTAGGAGAGAAATAGGAGTATGTGATCCTTTTGCCTAAACTTATCTCTAAATCTCTCTTTCCTTTCTTCTCCTTGAAACACCTTGATTTGTTGAATATCTGAGTTTCATTATGTTGCTTTCAATTCAGATTCTCTTAACCATATCTTTTGAGCCAACTCTTGCATAGTTTGTTGATTTTTCTTTCAGATTAATTTCGTATCTGAGATCGAGTCTACTCGAGATGAAGTTCGAGTTGACTCTTGCTTGAGTTGACTTGAACAGATGTTGTCCAGAAATATAGCAGCCCAAGAAGGGGGTGAATTGGATTCCAAAAATTTAAACTAAATATGAGATTAAACAAATATATGCTTCAATTTGAACCTAACAAGAGTAATTGTGAAGTGTATGCTAGTGTGTAGCAGTGGATTTAAAGCAATGATATAATACAAGAATGTAAAGCAAATAGGTAAAGCTAAAAGGTAATAAAGCAATCACACTACAAAGATAAAAAATTTATAGTGGTTCGGTGTAACCCCACATATACATCCACTCTTCAAGAAGTCCTTGAGAATTCCACTATAATCTCCTTGATTACATGTACATTTATTTATTCAGGCTCAGAAATAAATTCAATTGATTTTGAAGGATCGCCAACCAAAATCTTACACAATTATTTTTTCAGGATCATAATTAAATTCAATTAATTTTATGAGCAAACCAACCAAACCTACACTTATCTAATTCTAGGCTTGGATAGGTCTATCCCCAAGTTTCTTTTCTCAAAGAAACTTGTAAAAAAAAATACAAGAGATAATTTTAGTTTAAATAAAAAAAATAAAACTCTTTTATACGTGAATTTGAGGCTGAAATATTACCCTTTTGAAGCTTGATCACTCTTCTTTAAAGCTAGAGAGGATGTTGGAGATATTGTAAAAGATTGCCCTTGAATGCCTTTCGAATTCTGTGCTTGATTCCTCTCTTTTTTTCTTTTCTAGCGATGTGCAATCAAGCTCTCATAAAATTTGAAGTTTTCTCTTTTTAATCTCTTAATCTTACTTTCCAAAAGTTTCTTTAACCTTTAATAGTCTTGGAGTTGGCTGGAGGATGAGATTTGACCATTGGAAGCCTTGATGTTTTCCAGATATGGCTACCAAGAGGTGGGTGAATTGGATATTTTAAAAATTTTAAACTAAATTTAAACTCCAAACAAATATGTGCTTCTAACTTAAGTGATTGTATGATGAGAACAAGACATAGTAGTGGAATAAAATCTTAGCTTTTCTCTTAGTCGACTAAGTTCCTTACTAGGTTGACTCAAAATCCTCATAGTCGACTAAGTTCTCAACCTTCAAAAATTCAGCATTCTGTCATGTGCTGCCCTTTGAGACTGAGTCGACTAACTTTCTGACTGAGTCGACTAAGTTTGTATGCCAAGCGTGCCAAGGATTCTTTAAAGTACTTTGGCTTGACAACTTGAGAAGATTTTTTTCAAAAATAAATTTTCAATTTAAGCACCTGAAAACTCCTACAATCATCTTAAATACATGATTAGTATCATCTATACTCAATATTTAAATCATCAAAATCAATCCTAGGTCAACAATCTTTTTTTTGGATAATGATAAAACTTTGAGTATATGCGTAATAAAAATAAATAATATGTTTCAACCAAATTGAATTATAAAGTGATAGAGCAAATACATGTGAATTCACACTTCATACATGTTCTTAATTAATCTTTAATTCATTGCATATTTTATATATGCTCATATTAAGAATGTATCAATTCAAATCAATGAGTATTAAGGTTTCAATTGACTAAGTTAATGAGCATCTTGAGCATTAATCCTTTAAACATATACTCACCATCTCTCTCCACCTTTTTGATATCATCAAAAGGTCAAGGGAAGTTTAAAAATATCATCAAAATCAATTCAATCAATATTTTGAAGATCAAAATCAATATATGGCACATCAAAATCATCAAGACATGTATCAAATTTAGAACGTATTACACATCTTTTTTTTAAAGAAACTTATCTTTTGAATTTCAAAATAAGTTCTAAATGTTTCTTCCTCTTTCAAAAAATAAATCTTTTAGTTCAAAAATGATTAGCTCTTCTCCTTTTTGAATGAATTTGACTCTATAATTAGATTTTCAATCATATTTTTAGATTAAAATATTCATGCTTTAAGAATTCAAAAAAAGTAAATTTTCAAATATTTGATAGCATAATCAATCATAACATTTACCTAATATTTATTCTTTTCTTTCTTAATAAATATCAGTCAAGTAAGTTCGAACAAGATATGTATTGAGAATGTATCAAGCAAATCAAT
>KE506777.1:0-12250 GCA_000441515.1 Elaeis oleifera | reverse complement strand
GGTCATTGGAGAGTTTTGTGGAGTGTCCACCTGCTAATTTACCCTCAAGTGGGCACCATAATCAGATATGGCGTGCGCCCCAAGTGGATAAGGATAGAGTCCCATGAGATGAGGACTCTATGCCTTGATCGACTCAAACTGTTGGGTGCCAATCTCACTGTGTTTATCCAGTGTTGGCACCAACAGTAGAAGGTTTTGGTGGAGTTTTTATCTGATATGATCAAATGACATAACTCCACCAATCAGAATTTTTCTAGAATTAATTGAAATTTTTGATTGGTCAAATGATGTGGCACTACATGGCGCAGCAGGGTCTATTTAAACCCTGTCTGTGCCTAGGGTTTAGAGAATCTGCTCAATACCCAGTAAAAATCTGATATCCCTCCACTTATTCATATCCCCTCTACTCTTCTCTCTCCCCTCTTCACGTCCAAGAAGTTGGGCGTCCATCTAATGCTTGTCCAAGGCGTGGTGGCTCCTTGATCAGAAGGCTACAAGGATTTGTCGAGAAGCTGCTGCTCCAGCTTCAGAAGATCTTTTGAAGATCTTCCAGATCAGATCCAGATCTGATTTTTGGAGCGAAGAATTGCGAGGAGAAGATGATCCAGATCTTACTCGAGTGGATACCGGTAGAGGCCAAGTGACTGCATGGCTAGATCAGAACCTCGGGCATTGCTGCGATCATCTACAGGGTAATCAAGTTACCCTAGAGGTATTTCTCTAATCCTCAAGTTTTAGATTTAATTTTAGATTAAATATCAGATAATAAGAATCAGATCTAATAGATCTTAGATTTGAAATATTGTAGGATAATTTTTTATTAAAATATTTTGTCACAGTTCTCATTAGATCTGAAAGATCCTACAAGGAAAAAAGTGGTTTTTCTTTCAATATAAATACATAAATATATAGTGGTTTGGACCAACCCACTCCTACGTCCACTGCCCAAGCTCTCCTTGAGAATTTCACTATAATCCCTTGACTATAATATGTTATTTTTTCAGACTCACAAACAAATCTAGTTGGTTTTTTCGAGCTCACCAACCATAATCCCGCATCGATAGTTTTTCGGGCTCACGATCAATCCTATTGATTTTTCAAGCTCACCAACTAAAATCTTACAATGATTATTTTCTAGGCTAACAATCAACCAACTACAATGTCCAACCCAAGGCTTGGACCAACCTAAGTTTCTCACCCCAAAAAACTTGAAAGAATACAAAATACACTTCAGCACACAAAGAAATAAAAAATGAAACTCTATTAAGCACGATGAAGAGGCTGAAGGATTGCTCTTTGATGCTTGGCTTTCTTTTCTCTTGATGCTTGAGAGGATGCTTGAAATGTTGAAAATATCACTCTTGAATGACTCTCTAAACAGTGTGCTATTTTCTCTCTTTTCTCTTTCTCTTGGATATTCAATGTAGCTCTCACAAATTTGAGGATATTCTTTGTAAATTCACTTTCCTCCTCTTCCAATTGATTCTTCTTCTTTTAATACACTTGAGAATGGCTAAAGAAGAGGTTTTAGACATTAGAAGGAAGAAAATAGTCATTGGAGGATGTTTGGGGCAAAAAGTTGAAGTTTCCAAAAATTAGCTGTTACAATCTACTTAGTCGACTAACTTTTCTCTTAGTCGACTAAGTCTCTCACTAGATCGACTCAAAATTTTCTGAATCGACTAAGTTCTCACCTTTTAAAACTTCAACCTTCTATCTTGTGCTACCCTCTGATACTGAGTCGACTAACTTTTTGACTTAGTTGACTAAGTTTGCATGCTAAGTGTCATAAGGATTTTTTAAACTGCTTTGGCTTGGCAACTTGAGGAGATTTTTTTCATAGATGAATTCTTCAATCTAAGATCAAAAATTCCTACAATCATCCTTGAAACACATGATTAGTATCATCTATACTCAATATTTTTGAATCATCAAAATCAATCCTAGGGTCAAGACTTGGAGTAGCTGTTGGAGTGGAGAAATGATTATTAGAAAGATTACAAAAATTAGCTATTGATCTCATCCCGTGCTTGGGGTCAACTCCAGTTCCTTTGGGGTCGATTTCAATTCTTCAGGAGTTGACTCTATCAGAGGTTTGAAAAATAGTTCTCTGTCTGTGCCTGTTGCTCAGTGTGGGTCAACCCATGGGTCATCCCCTTTGCATGCCAGCTCCACTTCAACTCTGCATGCTGGCTCCACTTCAGCTTGTCGGGATTGTTGGAACCTGGCACTTCAAGATTCGATCTATAGTAAGCCTAAAACAAATTCAGGATGACGAACAGAGTCCAACGAGCCTAAGAGCAGCCCAAACAGAGTCCAGACAGCCAAGATACCCACGAAAGAAGCCCGAAAAGGAGCCGAAGGGGCCTTCGGGCCGGCGGAGGCTGGCGACGGTGTGGGTTGGGCCCGACAGCATGGGCGCATGCGGGCCGACTATAGGCCACAGCCCATGGGTGCGCGTGGCAGCACACGCGGGAGGCCCAGGAGCAGTGGGCGGTCCATGGTGGACCGGTGGGTGCATGGGGAGCCACATGGAACACGAGAATGTTTCCCCTATAGTTCTTGCGGTCCACGATGGATCGGAGTGATTTCCCAGGTAATTCCTTGGGTGTTTGTGCGGTCAGATGGATTAGGGATGATCTTGCCTATGATTCGATGGCTCTGGGAGGTCCCGACGGTGATTTGGATGATTGGGAGGCTTGATCAGGCTACAAGATATGCAATCTGATGGCAGAGAAGGCCTATGGCATGGAGCGGATGATGTATTCTCTAGGGTTTGGTTTGGCACTTATAAGAGGGCCGATGGCTTGAGGAACAAAGGGTAGGGTCTCAGGAGCTTCAGAATCTTAGTAGGATGGCATAGAGGCCGAGGCAGAGAGTGCTCAGCATGCAGTAGCACATTCTTGATGGTGCAAGGCTGAGAGAGGCTCGATAACAGTGCAGCATTGAGGGAGGTATCTCAGGAAGATCGTCAGTAGGTCTCAGGGAGTGCTAGAGGCATCAGACGTCAGAAATATCCTAAGAACGGCCTGTGGAGTAGCCGTGAGGATAGGGATAGGCTGGGGCATGATGTAGTGGCTGAGAGTCTCATAGGGAGTGTCCAAGGATGTTGAGGATCCTGATATTGTAGACTGTGAGAGAGCCTTCTTGGGATTACTTTGAGAGCATTGTATGGGTGAGTGCTTCGAGGTTGAGAGAGAGGGTGTTAGAAACTGTTAGTTTCATGCATGTGGTTCAAAAAATTTTTGATCAAGCATGCAGCGGAATATATTTAGATTAAATTTTTAATCTAACATACATTAGATTAGATCTAAAAACTACCTAATCCTCGATCATATGACATGCATGCAATCTGAAAATTTAATCATAGTCACATCTGTGTAGTGTAGATCACATCCACTAGCAGATCGTATCTACTATACGAGTTGAGATTAGATCTCACCTTTGTATGGGCGAAATACATTGCAACCAATGATCTATGGATTTGATGAGATTTCTCGAGCCTCACAATCATCTGGCCTCCACAGGTATCCACATGAGATCCCATGTCCGATCAAAAGTTGTCCAGGTCAACGGGTGCTAGCTCCCTTGCAAACTTTCTTCTTGATGGCTGATTCGATGCCTTCTTTAAATCTTTCGGACTCCTCCAGAGATGAAGAAGAAGGCTTCTAGGAGGATTAAGAAGTGGTGGAACAAAATGAAAAGGAGAAACTCTTTTCTCTCTTTTTATTCTTCCCAAACCCAACAAACAAATCCTAGAAACCCTAGAGATTTTCCTACATGCCAAGAAAGGAGGCCGCCCACTTCTTAGAACCCATGCCCGACCTTATTTTCACATCAACAAACTTGTGGAAAGTTTCTCATGATAAAAATCTGATGGGATTCAGTGCAAAAAAGAACCCTTTTTATAGTAGGCATCCCGAAGTGTTTGGATAAACCAAACACTTAAAAAGGTAAGAATTAGGGCTTATCATGTTTGAATTCAAAATAATTTTGAACTCAAATCCAAACCAAATTATTATCCATATTGGGCATGGAGTAGAAGGGGTGACAAAGCATCAAATTTGCATGAAAACATTCATGCTAAAATAAATTAGCATGAGATAGGTCAGCATCCAGAAAAGGGTGGTGCAAGGGAGAAGGAGTCCATTCTTATCTGGACTCTAGGTTTCCTTATTTGATCCCTGACCAAATCACATATGGTCAGGCCCAAATAAATAGGTAAACTCAATCCAATTAGGACCTAATTACCTTAATCAAATTTTAATCAAATCAAAATTAATTGAGTCCAAGTTCTGATCAAATCAGGAACTAATCTCCCTTGCAATCGGATCAAACCCGATTCAAGTCAAACTGAATCTCATTCAATTAGACTTGATCTGAACCTCTTTGCTTAATCAAATTGAGCCAATTAGTAATCTAATTACTAATTAATCCTACTAAAATTTATTAACCCTTAGTGAATTATTTATTATAATTTTGCATAAGATTAATCATCAATCACATTAATGATTTTTTCCATTAATGATTCATAATCGTTAATCAGCCATCTGATCAGACAAAATCTCTTTTGTATGTGACCCCATAAGTTTTATTCTATCTGATAGTGAGATATATTATGATCTCTATCATAATATCATCAAAACTCTTTTCGATGGATTTGAGTAATTTCAATTCTGCCCTTCGAGGTTCATCGATCATCAAGACGACGCTCGATGAGTCTCACAATCCATCAGTGACACCTAGCAGTATGTAGTGGCAATCAAACAGAATAAAAGTATTGAACTTTTAGGTATAATTAACATATGATTCAGTCCTTCTATCATGAGTTTCGACTAGACGGAGGTCATGAAGAACTTGTGAAACCCCATCGTCAGTCATATACAAAATTGACTCGACTCAAGTTCATTTATGAATCTTGTGAAAACTTTTTTCATCAATCACACTTGCTTTGGCTAAAAACTTTCTGAACTCAGTCTTGCGAATCGCATAGGGCTACTTCTCTTCTATCAAGATCGATAGATTTCATCTAGGTGCATCCTACTCCTAACAGTGAACTTGAACCTACTAAGTCAACATGTATAGCAAAGATCCAAAAGGTTAGGACTAAGAAACATACAGTCAAGCTCAGTAGCCTTGTTGTGAATAGCCAATGCACCATAAGTCAAAGGATCACTCACACCACTGTAGCATCGAGAAGATCACTAATGAGTAAGTAGACATCTAAGTGGTTTCTTGTGTTGGTCACACTTAGTGCAAGTTATTCTCTAACAACCACTTGCTTTCTCACCCTAGTGTCCCTACACCGCAGACTCAAGACTTATCTATCCAGAAGAGAGGTGATCCATGCATCGATCTTAGATGGATCGATCACTGTCCTCCGTGACGATCCTTCGTTCGAGAGTATTTAGAAACTAACCATTAATAATGTATGTCTTAAATTTCAACTCTTTAAGAATATACACAATCATTTTTATTAATTTTTAGAACAAATCATGAACAAATAAATATGATTGAAACTAAAAAAACTCTTTATTAATAATAAGGTTTTACAACTATAATTACAAGCTCTAAAAATATAAATATGTCAACCAATAATTAGCTTTCTAGGGCACACATCTAGCAAACTCCCACTTGATCTAAAGCCAATTGGCCATATACCTAAGATCTATCTTCTCAAAATGAGCTTCGATCTTCTGTTGGCTAAAAGACTTGGTTAGTGGGTCTGTCATGTTCTGCATGAAGTCGACTCTTTACACCTCAACGAACTTCTTCTCGAGATATTCGGGTATGATGTGGAACCGTCACTCTATATACTTGGACTTCTGGTGAGACCTAGGCTCCTTAGCGAGGGCTATGGTACCGTTGTTATTGTAATGCAGTGCAATGGCATCGATGGCATCACACTCAGCTCCGCAACAAATTTTTGAGCCAATATGCTTCCTTAACAGCTTCAAAGGCAGCGATATACTCGACTTTCATAGTCAAATCTGTAATGATCGATTGTTTGAAACTCTTGCAGCTAACCGATCCACCATTACATAGAAAAATACACCATGATGTAGACTTTCTATCATCAATATCAAACATAAAGTCTGAATCCGTATATCCTTCTACTTTCAGCTCCAATCCTCCACCAAAGATCAAGAATAAATTCTTAGTCCTTCTCAAGTACTTAAGAATGTTCTTAACTACAATCCAGTGCTTTTCATCTGGATTCGACTGATATCTGCTTGTGACACTCACGGCAAGGACTATATCAGGTCGTGTGCACAACATGACATACATGAGGCTCCCTATTGTCGAAACATAAGAGATTTTATTCATGCATTAGATCTCTTCAGCTGTGTCAGGACACATCTTCTTGGAGAGATAAATACTGTATCTAAGGGACAAAAGATCTCTCTTGAAATTTTTCATGCTGAACCTCTTCAACACCTCCTGTATGTATATTTTTTGAGAAAGTCTTATTATTCTCTTAGATCTATCCCTACAGACCTTTATACTAAGAATCTAGGAAGCTTCTCCTAGATCTTTCATGAAGAATTCCTTTAACAATCATACTTTGATCGATGTCAACATGAGAATATTATTTTCAATCAAGAGGATGTCGTCCACATACAATATAAGGAATGTGACAGCACTCCCACTGATCTTTTATACACACACAGCTCCTCATTTTTGATGAAATCAAATGATTTGATCACATCACTAAAATGAGTGTTCCAACTTCGAGATGCTTGCTTAAGTCTATAAATGGATCTTTGCAACTTACAGATCTTATGTTCACTATCCCTGGATGTGAAATCCATAGACTGCTCTATATAGATATCTTCCTCAAGATATCTATTTAGAAAGATAATTTTTACATCCATCTACTAGATTTCGTAATTGTAGTAAGCTGTAACAGCAAGAAAAGTCTGAATAGATTTCAGCATGGCCACTGACGAAAAGATTTTCTGATAGTCAATGCCTTCATATTGACTATAACTTTTCTCTACCAGTCTTGCCTTATAGGTCTCCACATTACCATCTGATCTTATTTTCTTTTGTAGATCCATTTACACCCAATAGATACAATACTTTCAGGTGGATCTACTAAGGTCCAAATCTGGTTAGAATGCATGGAGTCAATTTCAGACTTCATCTCTTCCTTCCATTTCTCAGAGTCTACATCTAACATCGCCTCATCATAGGTCTTGAGATCATTCCTAATATCCCTATCTCCCATAAGGAACACTTCTTTAAATCCTCTGTAAGTATATCTAAGTACCTTTCAGGAGGATGAAAGATCCTACTTGATCTACGAGGTGGAGGAGGTACCACATCTACTAGCTCATAACTGGGTTTAGGTTCTTGATTCAATGCTCTTCAAAAATCTTTTCTTTGAGCTCAATCTTCCTCCCACTGCTTCCATCTTAGATAAACTTCTTTTCAAAGAAGACGGTATGATGGTTTATAATCACATTGTGTTCCTCAGAAAAATAAAGTAGTATCCTATGGATTCCTTAGGATATCCTATAAAATGAGCTCTAATTAATCTAGCCTCTAACTTATCCACCTGCTGTCACTTGACATGGGTTGGATATCTCTAAATTTTGAGATAACCAAAAGTTGGCTTCTTACCATGCCATAACTCATATGGTGTGGTAGGAATAGACTTAGAGGGAACTCTATTCAAAAGATGAATTGTAAAAAATAATGCATGTCCCCATAAAAAATAAAAGATCTATGAAGCTCATCATAGATCGAACCATATCTAATAGGATCCGATTCCTCCTTTCAGATACCCCGTTGAGCTGAGACATCTTTGGAGGTGTCTACTATGAGATTGTACCGTTATTCTTAAGATAGATCTAAAATTTTCACTAAGATATTCTTCTCCTCGATCTAATCAAAAATCTTTATGAATTTTCTAATTTATTTCTCTACTTCATATCTGAACTCTTTAAACTTTTCAAAAGCCTCGGACTTATGATACATCAAATACACAAATCCAAATCATGAGTAATCATCGGTAAAGGTTATGTAGTAGAGATAGCCATCCCTTACTTGTATATCGAATGGACTGTATATATTAGTATGCACCAGGGCTAATATCTCAGTGGCTCTTTTTCTTATCCTATGAAGGGCAGCTTAGCCATCTTTTCTTGAAGATAGGACTCACAAACTAGATAAGACTTGAAAGTTAATGGCCCGAGAAGGCCATCTTTCTCTAATTTGTTAAGTCTGTCCTCTCCAATATGGCCTAGCCTATGGTACCATAGATATTTCTGGCTAATCCTTCTTTAGATCTCTTAAATCCTATAGTATTTATTATTTGCTCGTTAATATTAACACTTACATGCACATGTAAATGATAAAGATGGTCTATCAAATAGATGCATGCAACACATCTATTTTCAGAATAAATTATGCACAAGTCTTTATTAAATAAAATTATAATTATCTTGTACTAGCATAGATATAGAAATCAAATTTCTACTGGCTACAGGTATATAATAACAATCCTTTAATATTAACTAAATCCTGATGATAATCGCAAAGAGTAGGTCTCGATGGCTATAGTAGCAACTCTTGTCTCATTACTAACTTAGAGAGTAATCTCACCTTCTCTTAATTCTCTAACTTCCTCTAAACCCTGCATAGAAGTGCACAAGTGTGCACTCGAATTGAAATCTAGAACCCAACTGAAAGAAGAGAAAATCGTTAGATTAGTTTCAATTACGAGCAAGTCAGACGTGCCTTCAGAAGGTGCATTCTGGTTGAGGACATGAGTCAATTTCTCAGAATTGAGATCTAATTCCAAGTTCCTGAGCCAATCATTGTGATTGGACTCGATCAACCTATTGGTGTTAATGATTTAGGATAGTGGGTTAAAACTCGACATGGTAACCTGTAGAGAGAATAATTTCAAATTAGATGTTTATACTTGATTAATATTTGTTCTAGGGATTTTAAAACAAACAAGGCTCCTACTATTTCTACGAATCTCCCACACTTCTCGGATGGAGAATCGAAAACCTATATGCAATCAGTTTCTAGTGGGTACTGTGCTTCCGCTGATCCATATGTACCTCACCTAATAGTTATTGGTAATGCATGAACCAAAGAGTGGATAATACCTTGTCCATTGCTTCACTAAGCAAGATGCAGTGGGTTCGGTCTCTAAGTTTTGTGACCTTACCTAATAGTTATTGGTACATTTTTTAGTTAAGTCAGATCCACCATTCACCAGCAGGTGCAGAGCCATCATTAGGTCCCTCACCTAATAGTTATTGGGCCCAACCCATCTACATCTCGAGGCATCGAATGCCAATAGAGTGGTTGCACCTCCCCGATGCAACCAAACCATTGTAACCAGTCGAGAACAATCAATGCCAAGAAGGCACCTGCATCTCTACAATGGTGGAAGACCGCTAGACTTAATATTTTATTGAGGAGATTTAGGTTCAGGTCTCATCCATAATTAGTCATAATGGTTATGTCTAACCTAGGGGTATGAGCTAATTCGAGTTAATAAGTAACCTAATACAAAACATAATCTCCCAAAATAACCAGATAAGTTAAGATATATGGGGGTCTCTCCATTGTTTCCTTAGACATCAACAAATTGGTTAGGTCAGACAATGAAACTAATTAAATAACCACCATCTATTGACTTGCCTTAAACATGAAATTGGTTGATTAGAATCGGTCAGATTAGCCTATTGACTCAGGCTCGATCCACTGAGGCAAATAAGGTCTTAAGTTGAGCGATCACATATAGCTGTTAATCGATCAAACCAAATTATAACTAATTGGACGGGTCACGAGCATATTTTACCCAATCCTAATCAACTTTTGATTCAATTTGATCAACCACTTAAACTAGACCTAATTGAGCTACCCATACCCTTAACCCCATATTTTATGTAATTGAAATTTGGATCTTAAACTTATAATTTTAGATCTTTTAATTTCAAATTTTAATTCTCAATTAAGTACATTATGAATATAGATTTAGTTTAGATGTCAAAATAATTTTTAATCTAAACTAATTTGGATTGCATCACATGCAATTTAGCTGTCAATAGACTCAAATTGACTCACCTTGGAACTCGGATCGACTCGTCTATGATGAATAGAAACTGTAAGCCCATGCCTGCAAGATTGAGTCTACTCATATGCAAATAAGCCGACCCACTAGGATTTCAAGTCGACTCCTACAAGGATGAGTCGACTTACTAGGGACTCGAGTCAACTCGAACTGAATCCGAGTCAACTCGATAGGCAAGCCAGCCATAATTTTAGGGTTTCATGCAAACAAATCCTAGGATTTCAGATCTAGAGTTTTACAAAATTAAGTTTCAGATCAATTATGTACAAATTATGTATCATATACCTCATTTTTAAACTAAAACTAATAAAAATACATATCAATATATGCATGAAATTTAGATCTAAAATATGTATCACATACATCTAGGATCTTCTGCTTCTAAAAATTTAATCTAACATATCAAAATATGTAATCTATTAATTTCATATCAGATTATCTTTCACATAACACATATATGAATAATAATTTAGATCTAATCATAAAATATATATCATATATATGATCATAAATTCAGATCTATACATGTCTACACATATCTCATATATGAACATGACATAGAATTTTCATATTCTGATTTTAAAATTAGATCTAATTTTAGATCTGAACAAAGCATGACATGTGAACTTCATATCTGAATCTAAATTCAAGTTTGAAGAAGAACAAATTTATTTAGATCTGAAATAAATTTAAATCTAAAATAATTGCAACACGTCAAATATGAGATGCAGAAATTTTCAGATCAACTAAACTACGATATTCTACATCATTCTAGGACAACTTTTCAACATAATCGAGCTATGCTAGGGCAACCTTATTTCAGAATGATGTCTAACACATAAATTAATTAAGATCTTATTTCATAAATCAGATTTTAGATTCATGCATGTTAAGATTAAATCAGTGGCTCTGATACCACTATTAGAAATCAGTAGTGTCATGCATGTAGTTCAAAAATTTTTCGATCAAGCACGTAATAGAATAGATCTAGATTAAACTTTTTAATCTAACATGCATCAGATCAAATCTGAAAATTGCCTAATCTTGGATCATATGACATGCATGCAATCTAAAATTAAATCATAGATCATATCTATGTAGTGTAGATCATATCTACTAGCAGATCGTATCTACTATGCGAGTTGAGATCAGTCTCACCTTTGCACGGGTTGAAATATATCGCAACTGATAATCCATGATTTTGATGAGGTTTCTCATACAGCACAATCATCCGACCTCCACAGGTATCTATACGAGATCCATTGTGCGATCAAAGGTTGTCCAAGTCACTAAGGTGCTAGCTCCCTTGCAAACTTTTCTCTTGATGGCTGATTCGATGCCTTCTTTAAATCTCTCAGACTCCTCCAGAGATGAAGAAGAAGGCTTCTAGGAGGATTAAAAAGTGGTGGAAGAAGATGAAAAGGAGAAACTCTTTTCTCTCTTTTTATTCTTTCCAAACCCAACACACAAACCCTAGAAACCCTAGGGTTTTTCCTACATGCGAAGAAAGAAGGCCGCCCACTTCTTGGAACCCATGCCCCACCTTGTTTTCATGCCAACAAACTTGTGGGAAGTTTCTCATGATAAAAATCTAATGGGATTCAGCATAAAAAGAACCCTTTTATGGTAGGCATCCTGAAGTGTTTAGATAAAACCAAACACTTAAAAGATAAGGATTAGGGCTTATCATGTTTGAATTTAAAATAATTTTGAACTCAAATCCAAACCAGATTATTATCCATATTGGGTGTGGAGTAGAATGGGCGACAAAGCATCAAATTTACATGAAAATATTTACGTTAAAATAAATTAGCATGAGATAGGTTGGCGTGTAGAAAAGGGTGGTGCAAGGGAGGAAGAGTCCATTCTTATCTGGACTCTAGGTTTCCTTATTTGATCCCTAACCAAATCACATATGGTCAGGCTCAAATAAATAGGTAAATCCAATCCAATTAGGCATCCAATTACCTTAATCAAATCCTAATCAAATCAAGATTTAATTAAGTCCAAGTCCTGATCAAGTTAATGTTAGGAAATATGTCCTAAAGCCAATTATTTGGATGAATGCACTCTTTATAATTTATATATGAATTATGAATTAATAAAATTATTTGACATATTTATCATAAGGTTACTAAAGAAACCAGATCT
>KE506776.1:82705-97537 GCA_000441515.1 Elaeis oleifera | reverse complement strand
GGCCTTAAGCCTACCTCCATGGGGCGTGCAAGCTTCACTATGAGAGAAAGAAAATCAAATAAATATAAGAAAAACTTACCACTCAATGCTTGTACAAAGATCTCTTAATAAAAAGCCTCAAAATCCTCATAAAAGCTCTCTAAAATCTCTTTTAAAGCCTCTCTGTATGATCAAGACGTCACCAGCTATCCAATGCAATAAATGACTCATCAATCGGAACTATATAAGCTCCAAATCTTCACTAAGATACCGGGCTCAAATCAAATCCTAGAATCCTTCTGGACCATCTGATCATGACAGACTTGCACTAGAGCCATTTGATCATATAATCAATGTTTAGATCATTCCCAGATTTGATTTGGGCCATCTGATCATGATCGACTCTCTCCAGAGCTGTTGATCATGCCTTTAGTCTCTAGTTCAAACCCAGATCGAGTCTCATCTATCCGATCCCGATCGGCTGTGACATCAACCATCGGATCCCATAAAATGGAGTCTGTTGGATCTTCACCAATCATGCTAGATCTCATCACAATCGTTGGATCACGATCGGCCATCCATTCAGCTATGAGCCACGACAGAGCATGGTCCACCATGGACCGCGATACCCTGTGGGCCTAGGCGCCCATGCTCGCGGCTGCGCACACCTGGGCCGGTCCAGTGCGTTGTTGGCCTGGCGCCAGCATGCTGTCAGGCCTAGCCCACACCGTCGCCAACTTGCACCGACCCATGGGCCTCTCCAACGGCCCGTGGGTCGTACCATCTACTCCCGACCTTCTCTCGCACGTATCTTCTTCGTCTGGACTCCATTTGGACTATTCTTGGACTCGTTGGATTCCGTTTATCATCTTGAATCTTGTTTTGGACTTAATGTGGATCAAATTTTAAGGTATTTTCTCAACAATCTTCATCTTGACTCTATTTCGACCTCCACCTGTCTCTAAGAGCCTATGATACATCTCGCCCCCATGCCCTAAGATACGCCTGCTGTCTCATAGATAGGCAAATATGGGAGTCAAACCAGGCCACTCGATCCCACCTCCATCATAGTCTATGTCTACTTTGATCAAAGATCTGCTCGGAGAAGTCTCCTATGGCAATAGAAACTTTCCTCCGTGATGTCATCTCTCATCCTCCTGAGTCTTCCATCTCATGCCCGATCTACCTCTACCTAGAGCTCCACTTTGCATTGGACTCCCCCTGGCTCCTGAAGCTCCACCTTGCATTGGGCTCTCTATCAGATAGTAATATCCTCTCATCCTCTTCTCTCCCTCTAGAATAATCCTATCTCCATGCATAACCTTCAGGATTCTATCATCAACTACCCATCTGTAGCCATTTGAATCTATTCTGCTCAGTGAGATAAGATTTCATCTGAAATTAGATATGTATCAGACTTCACTCAATCTCTTTACTGCACCATCATGTATCCTTTAGCTGATCATCTCGATGCCTTTGATTGGACAGCTTGATCCATCCGATAGATAAATAGTGTCCTCACTACTTTTCAAGAAATCAAATAGCTCCTCTTTGCAACATACATGATGGGTGTATGTAGAATCTAAAATTTACTACTGGAAAGAAGTAGATACCATATTAAATATCAATAGGACATCATCCTCTAACTCACTGCTGGTCGTTGCTGAAGTAGCCCTCATCCGATCTCTGAGTTGAGGATAATCTCTGATACGATGTTCTAACTCATTACACCAGTAGCATATGATCTTGCTGGGATCCCTTTTCTTGGATCTGGATTGTCCTTCTCATGATCCTTTGCTGCTCTATCTGCTGCCACCTGCTCCTCCAAAAATTATCAAAGCTGAGCTGCTGCCATCTGAGCTCAAAACTGGATTCTCTCTCCTGAGAACCTCATTCTGGAGAATCACTGTGGTGACCTTATTCATCTTGATTGTGCTCTTCTCCACTAGAAGAGCAATCACCAATGACTCATATGAAGGAGGAAGTGATGCTAGCAAGACTAACATCCTGGTCTTCTCCTCAATCTTCTCACCTACACTGAGAAGATCGGTGAGAATCTTGTGGAAGTAGTTGAGATGCTCCTGCATACTCCATCCCTCATCCATTCACAGTTGGTAGAACTATCTTTAGAGGAAGAGAGTGTTGGTGAGGGACTTCATCATGTACAACTCCTCGAGCTTCAACCACAGTACCATCAGAAAAATCTTGTTAAGTACATGAATCACCACATCATCCATTAGGTACAAACAGATGGTACTCACCCTCTGCATCTATAACCGCTTTAGATCTTCTTCTCCATGGTGGCAGGCTTCTTTACATACAAGAGAGCGCTGATCAACCTGTATTAGATGAGCACATCCTTCACCCTCGTTTGCCATAAAAAAAATTACTCTTCCTATTGAATCGATTGATCTCCACCTTGAATGTGCTTGTCTTCTCCATCTCCAATCTCGATCAACATAACCTCTATCTGGATCGTCTGGTACCACTTGTCCACGATAACTAGACTTTGATACCAATTATTGTGCTCTGATACCACTTATTGGGGAAGAAAAAAGAAGCAAGAGAAAAAAATATCATAAATAAATCAAGATAATATGGATTGGTCTCAAATCTACCTCCACGAGGCATGCAAGCTTCACTATGAGAGAAAGAAATCAAATAAATACAAGAGAAACTCACCACTCAATCTTTGTACAAAGATCTCTCAATAAGAAGCTACAAACCCTCATAAAAGTTCTCTAAAATCTCTTTTGAAACCTTTCTACATGATCAGAATGTCACAAGCTATCCAATACAATAAATGGCTCATCAATCAGAGCTTTATAGACTTTAAAATCATCAAATAGTATTTACTAGGATACCAAACTCAAATCAAATCCTAGAACTCTTCTGGACCATCCAATCATGAGCGGCTCACACTAAAGCCGTTCGATCACATAATCAATGTCTAGATCATGCTTAAATTTGATCTAGGCCATCCGATCATGATCGGCTTGCTTCAGAGCTATCGGATCTGACCTCTAATCTCTAGTTCAAACCCAGATCAAGTCTCATCCATCTGATCCCGATCGACGTGACATCAGCCATCGGATCGTGCAAAAATGAAGTCCGTTGGATCTTCACTAGCTGCGTCGGATCTCATTGTGGCTATTGGATCATGATTGGTCCATGCGCTCGGCTGTGAGCCATAATAGAGCGCGGTCCACTATGGACCATGATACCAGCACACTGGTTAGGAAGATGGTGTTCTTGAGAAGACAAGACTGCAGTAGCACACTGGTTAGGAAGGACTTTAGCCAACTTTCATGTGGATCATCATTGGAGAGCTTCTACTTTGGAGTCTCGTAGAGATCACTATCGTACCATATTGCTTTTAGATGAAAGTATAAATTCTATCTCTTTGTATGCTTATTTTTGTTTGGATCGACATCGGTAAGGTGACTCTAGAGTTTGGATTTCGGTTCGATAGTTTTAACTGTTAAAGCTATTGATATGTTATTTTAAAATTTAAATTTGACTTCCACTATATGACTGAAATCCAACAGTGGTATCAGAGCCATCCTTGTTAGATTTGATCAAACAAGTACAAAGTTGTAGTATAGAATTATTCTTGTTCATATATTATCAAAAAAATATATTGTATCGATTTTTAGCATCGATCTTTAAAATCAAAAATCATTTTTGACTTTACATGAACTATGAATTTAAATTTAATTATTAAAATATGAATTTATGATAATTTGAAATTTATAGTTTCGTGATAGCTTAATGCTTAAATCGATTTATGGTTAAGGGTGTTATGCATGCCTAATTTGATTAGGGTTTGCTTTCTTATTTGACTAAGCTTGACATATGTTAAGTCAT
The DNA here is from genome assembly GCA_000441515.1 of Elaeis oleifera. Classification (NCBI taxonomy): domain Eukaryota; kingdom Viridiplantae; phylum Streptophyta; class Magnoliopsida; order Arecales; family Arecaceae; genus Elaeis; species Elaeis oleifera. The sequence continues at coordinate 93,691 of KE506776.1, read as the reverse complement.
TTTATGCACCCTTATATGATTTTTTGGCATGATTAATTATTATGACTTGTAAATGCATATCGAATTACATAATATGTATAGTATATTTTATGTAGTTGTAGTCAGGATATGCCGAGACCAGTTCAAAGATCCTCTTAAAAATTATATTAAGTTGTAATGTCGGGATTCACTTTCAATTCAAATGTCGAATTCATTTGATCAATTGGTGTCTAGGTAAGTGTTAAAGGTAGTTTTTAATTAGATCCGTATGCTGGCCTGACCAACTTTGTTGATGTCTAAGAAAAGCTGTGGAGAGCCTCCCACCTACTGACCTGGTCAATTTGGTCTTATTGAATTTCGGACTTAGATTGATTAGTGATGTAGACATTACAAGGGCCTTCCTTCAAACTTGGTCAATAGAGTATGTCAAGATCTTAGTGAGCTTGTTGTGCTATTCACAAGGCTTATTATAGAAATTCATATGATGTTGATTAAGTGTATATTGATGCTTATGGCATATTTGAATAGTGTTGCTTTGTTGTGCTATCCACAAGGGCAGCATTGTTTAAGTATGACCATATGGGATTGAAGGGTTAACTTAACTAGAATACTATAGTTTGTTATGCTATCCACAAGACTATGAGTGATCTAAAGGCAAGAGAGAAAAATGTTGAAAGTTGTATGAAGTACAATTCATAAAGAGTTACCTACTCTTGAACTCATGAATGCTTGTTGTGCTATCCATAAGGTATTTGTAAAGAATAGGGATCACAACCCCACTAAGAAATTTAAGGATGTTTCTCATTTTTTATACTTGAGAGCTATGAAATTTGTTAAAATAGTGAGAGACACAATTAGATAAAAGTCCTAATCTAGTTGTGCATGTCATCATGAGTTGTCCGCTTATATTGTGTTCTTGTTATTGTAGATTAACTACACATATGACATCCTCACTATCACTTAGAAGCATACTAGATGTAAATAAATTGATCGGACTGAACTACATGGATTGGTTAAGAAATCTAAAAATTATTCTCACTCAGGAGAAAGTCTCCTATGTACTGGATACATCTGCACCCGATTCGATAGGAGAAGATGCTTTTGAGGAGGAAAGACCACATATAAGATGTGGAAGGATGACAGTGTGACTGTCAAATGCATCATACTTGTCTCGATGAGCACTGAGCTTTAGAGATAGTATGAGGATATGGATGTTCCCTCTATACTCCTTAATCTTAAGGAGTTATATGGGGAATAAAGTCGAACTACTAGATATGAAATATCTAAGTAGTTGTTTCATGCCTGCATGTCTGAAGGCATGTCTATGCAAACTCATGTTCTAAAGATGATTGATTTGATCACTCGTCTGGGATAATTAGATTTCATCATGGATGGTGAACTTAGCCAGGATTTGATCCTGCAGTCTCTCCCTGACTCCTCTCAATTTATCATAAACTACAATATGAACAAACTAAACATCAGCTTGCCTGAGCTATTGAACATGCTGAAAATAGTAGAGAGCTATTTTAAAGGTGAAAGACTCTAATTTTTCTTGTCGATAAAATCAACAAGAAGAAAAGCAAGAAGGGTTCCAAGAAAAATTTGACCCTAAGGCTGGCATCTCCAAGAAGAAGGCGAAGAAGGTTTTTGCCAAAGGTTTTTGCTATTAGTGTGGCAAGGAGGGGCACTTGAAGAGAAATTGTAAGGAATACCTTGCAATTGTGAAACGGGTAAATATTGCTAAAGATTTGTATATGATACAAACTAACTTATCATTAAGTACTTCAATTTTAGATTTTTGGATATTGGATACCGCTGTGGCTCACACCTTTGCAAATTGTTGCAGGGTCTGTAAGAAATAAAGAGTCTGAATAAGGGTGACTTCAAGCGGTTCAGTGCTAGTGGAGAGTCCATTCAGGCCGAAGCCGTAGGAACCAGAATTTTAAAGCTGCTTTCAAGCAAAGTTTTGGAACTGAAAATTTGTTATTATATTCCTAATATCGTTAGAAATATTATTTCTGTACTCTTATTATTAGAACAAGGTTTTGAAATAAAAGCAAAGAACAATGGTTGTTTTATATATTTTTTAATAAATTTTATGAAATATTTATATTGATAATGGTCTTCTATTTCTATCACTTAATGATAATGTACTTCATGTTGATAATATGAAGAAAAAAAGAGAGAGGATGTGAATGTCACATACCTCTGGCACTGCCGACTTGGTCATATAAATGAGTCAAGAATTAACAAGTTATACAAAGATAAATTCTTTGATCCTTATGATGTTAAATCATATGAAACTTGTGAATCTTATCTCATGGATAAAATGATCAAGACTCCATTTACTAGAGATGGAGAAAGGATGAGTGATATTTTGGATCTTGTATATACTGATGTTTGTGGTCTAATATCGACTCAAGTCAGAGGTGGATACTCTTACTTCATCACATTCACTGATGATATGTCTAGATTTGGATATATGTATTTAATAAAATATAAATTCAAAGTCTTTGACAAATTTAAAGAGTATCAAAGAATGGTTAAGAAACAAACTAGTAAAAATATTAAAGCTCTTCGATTTGATCGAAGAGGAGAATACTTGTCTAGTGAGTTTCTCGATTATTTAAAATAAAATGGTATACTCTCTCAGTGGACACCTCCTTACACTCCACAATTAAATAAAATTATGAAAAGAAGAAATCGCATCTTATTAGATATGGTGCAGTCCATGATGTGTTTGACAGATCTTCCAATCTCTTTTTGGGGATATGCTCTCAAGGTCGCAGCGTATGTTTTAAATAAAGTGCCTTCCAAATCTGTTTCTAGCACTCCATATGAGATATGAAAATGAAAAAGACTCAGTCTTAAACATCTTAAGACTTGGGGTTGTCCGGCTTATGTGAAAATATTGATGGACATAAGCTAAGTGCTAGATCAGAAAGATGCAGGTTTGTGGGTTTTCTTAGAAGAGTATAGGATACTACTTCTACCACACTACTCAACAAAAGATGTTGTTGGTAGGCATGTCATTTTTTGGAGAAAGAGTTTATACAATAAAGAGGCAGTGGGAGATCTGTTGAACTTGAAAAAGTTCAAAACTTACAACCCATCTAGGATTCACAAGCTGATTCTTAACTAGATATGTCCATTGTTGAGGCAAAGTCACTACACACACCTCCTCTCTGAAGGTCAAGTAGAGTGCATAATGTACCATTCAGATATGGATTTGTCATTAAGAATGACGACACATCCCACGTCATTGAGAATGATGATCTCATGACCTATTCGAAAGTTGTTATGAGTAGTGATTCTGACAAATGGCTCAATACCATGAAATCCAAAATGGACTCTATGTATACCAACCAAGTTTGGACTTTAGTTAATGCGCCTGAGGGTGTGACCCCAATAGCTTACAAATGGATCTTCAAAAAGAAGATTGGAATAGAAGGCCAGGTAGAGACCTATAAGGTCAGGTTGGTGGTAAAAGATTTCAGACAAAATAAGGTGTTGCTTATAAAGAAATCTTTTCGCTGGTAACCATGTTCAAGTCTATTCGGATTATGCTTGCTATTGCTATGTACCATGACTATGAGAACTGACAGATGGATGCCAAGACTACCTTCCTCAATGAAAACCTAGAGGAAGAAGTCTATATGACTCAGCCAGAGGGATTTATCTCTAATGGGAGAGCAAATCAGGTATGCAAGCTGAATAGATCCATTTATGGATTAAACAAGCATCGAGGAGCTGGAACATCCATTTTGATGAGATAGTCAAATCATTTAGCTTTATCAAAAATGTGAATGAACTTTGTGTGTACAAGAAGACTAGTGGGAGTGCTATTATCTTCTTGGTCTAGTATGTAGATGACATACTACTCATTGGGAATGATATTCTGATGTTGCAATCGATCAAGACATGGCTATCATAAAATTTTTATGAAAGACTTAGGTGAAGCATCCTATATACTTGGTATAAAGATCTATAGGGATAGATAAAAAGATGCTTGGCTTGTCCCAGTCTAGGTACATAGATCTTATATTGAAGAGGTTCAACATGGAAGGAAGTAAAAGAGGTTACTTGTCCATAGGTCATGGCATACAACTCTCTAAGAAGATGTCTCCTAAGACACCTGAAGAGAGAAATAGAATAAGTTTATTTTTATGCTTCGGCTGTAGAATCAATAATATATGCTATGTTATGTACCAGACCTGATGTGGCTTATGCCTTGGGCATTGTAAGTAGATTTCAGGCTGATCCTGAAGAGGATCATTGGAAAGCTGTGAAAAATATACTCAAGTACTTGAGAAGGACTAGAGATATTTTCTCATATATGGTGGATCCGATTTAAAACTGAAAGGTTATACTGATTCTAATTTTTAATCTAATCTGAATGATAGCAAATCCATATTTGGGTATGTGTTCACCTTGTATAGTGGGGCAGTAAGTTCAAAGAGTTTCAAATAGCAAACTGTTGCTGACTCAGTCGCTGAGGCTGAGTACATTGCTACTAGTGAGGCTACTAAGAAGGCTATCTGGATAAAGAAATTCATCTTAGAATTGGGTGTGGTTTTAGAGATTGAACAATTAGTGTCTCTTTATTATGATAATACTGGGATAATTGCTGAAGCCAAAGAATCAAAGTCTCATTATAAATCCAAGCACATCCTAAGATGATTCCACTTCGTTCGGGAGATAGTCGAAAGATGCGATATGATCGTGGAATGAGTTGATACCAAGAATAATATAGTGGACCCATTTACTAAGGCCTTGTCATTGCAGCGATTTGACTGCCACCTTGATTGCATGGGCATCAAATATAGGGGCGATTGGCTTTAGTGCAAGTGAGAGATTGAAAGAATAATGCCCTACAAGCCAATCACATACGGGATACGATAAGATATTTCTGTAATTTATCTTCCAGACTCATATAATTAATATTAATATTATTAATAAATAGATATTTTGATTCATTATATGCTGCATCTTATTATTTTATGATTATAATGAACCCCATAGGTCTGGACAATGGTTTTAGGAGCGTGATGAGATCACGTCAGTGAGACCTAAATCTTTGATAGCCATGATCTAAAATATTCTCAGTCATTGGTTCATTGAGTCAGAGATCAATGATATCGGTAAGACTGGCATATCCTATGTATGCTCAGAGATGAGGGTGGTTGATCTTACAACCACTTGTGTGGTGACACTAATACAAAGATATAGGTGCTCATTAGAAAATGAGTTCACTGAATAGACCTGTGAGAGAACATCTGATAGAGTTTTATTATATGTCAGCTGATAGTTCTCTAGTGGGAGTTGTGTAAGTGAATCTTTAACTTGAGATCACCATAGTACCATGCGTATATGAATCTATATTTTGGTTCACTTTCTAACTTGGTTCTCTGATCCTTGCATGGGATGTTCTAGATGTGGTGAAGTATGTATGAAGATTGTGAGTGATCAATAAGGGATCAGTTACCCCTAATAAAGAGAGCGAATATCCTATGTGATATCATAGGTCGATGATTTTGGAAGTCTTTGGTGAAAGCAGGATGATAATTAGAAAGAGATTTCTAACGTATCATCAACTGAATCATCACCTTCTGATTGAGATACATATAGATAAGTAATTAGATTTGACATATTTTCATACCCACTACTCATCTAGAATGTTGTTTAACTGAAGGATTGAATTACACGGTAACTTACCACTGAAGGATATTTTGATAATTTTTATCAAATTTAAATCTTTTGGATAGTCATGACACGTTGCTAAATATCAATCTTGACTTATGAATTTATCAAATTAAAAATTTAATTTAAAATTAATTAAGAAGAGTCTTAGTTGATTGGGACTCTTGCGCTGACCTAATCTGAGCGGATTAGGGTTAGTCAAGAGTCTGTGTCCACTACTAGTTAGATTTAAAACTCAATGGATCACACACTTTAAGATTTGATCTTGATCTATTTTAATTATAATTTAATATAAATTATAAAGATTAATTTGATATGTTAGCATATTATATTAACCCAAGTTCCTAAATTGGTTCAGTTCAAAGTGTTTGAGCTAAACTGGACCAGTTGTCTTTAACCTAATAGGATTGGGTCTATTTAATTGGGTTCTTATCCAATTTGGAATAATTTCAAGTGTGAAAAGACTCCTCTGTGCCCACCAGGTCTCACACTAAAATAATATTGCCCGCCCTCTTAATTAGTGTTGGAATGTGAAGAGTCCTTCTTAATGAAAGCTCTTATCTTATCTTATCACTTTGTTTTCTCATCTAGAACTTTAATGATTTCATGCCAATTTATTATAAAAATTTATGAGGTGTAGAAGAGGAGGAGTCCTTCTATGTGAAGGCTCTCCTACACCAAAATAAATCACGATAATTTATTTCACCACATGAGAAGGTGGAGCACCAAAAGTTGGCACCTCTTGGTCCTTCGTCACATCCCTTCTTCACCTATTTATATGGGGTGTCCCATAAGAGCCAAGTGCTGGATTTTGGGTGAAAATCAAAGCCAAGTGGCATTTAAAAATGAAAAAAAATTTGAAAAAAATCTGAGAAAAAGATAAGGAAAATTGAGAGGCAAAAGTTGTAAGAAGGGTGGTAAAAGAATTAGCAAGTGTTGCTAGTTAGCCTTAGGGTTTGATTTTTTCATGTGTTGGAGCCCAAAATCAAATCCTAGATTGTTAGACTACTGAAGAGTATCTTCTTGGCATGATATTGGTAGCAAAATTGAAGGTGACTAGGCTTTGGTGTGATCATACTTCTAGTTCGAAGCAGGTAGTATTTTTAAGAAGACAAGGGTACGGCAGCGCACCGGTTAGGAAGCACCTTGGCCAACTTCCATGTGGATCACCATTGGAGGGCTTCTACTTTAAAGTCTTGTAGAGATCACCATCGTACCATATTATTTTTGGTGAAAATATAAAATTCAATCTCTTTGCATGCTTGTTTTTGTTTTGATCGATATCGATAAGGTGATTCTAGGGTTTGAATTTTGGTTTGATAGTTTTAACTGTTAAAGCTGTTGATATATTTGCTTTAAAATTTAAACTTCAGCTTCCATTGTCTGATCGAAACCCAATAGCCAGCATGCTACCAGGCTTGGCCCATGCCGCTACCAGCCTGCACTGGCCCGTGGGCCCCTTCGACAGCCCGTGGGCTGTACCATCTGCTCCCAACCTTCTCTCGCATGTCTCTTCTCTGTTTGGACTGTTCTTGAGCTTATTGGATTCTGTTTGTCATTTTGAACCTTGTTCTGGTCTTAATGTGGATCAAATCTCGAGATATTTTTTTCAATAAGATCAATCTCGATGGATCCCTGTAGAGGTCGGATACTTATACGGCTACAACGAAACCTCGAAGACATCTATGGACCACCGAATCATGGTGAAGATCTACCCATGCAAAGATATAAATTTAGATCCTATTTCATAGATATTAATCTTGTAATTGATGATGATGCCTGATTTTATTTTGAGATATGATCTCTTTATGCATGCTTGTTAGATTAGATCTAATATTTGATCTGAATTTTTAAATCGTTCTGACATAAGGTTATCCTGGCATAACGATAAAATATTATACTGAATGGTTGTTCTAGAATAATGTTGAGAATTTAGATCTAAAATTTCTATTCTACTGCAAACTCTATATTTAAAATTTAAATTTTACATGTATATCTGTTGCCATGTGATGTCGACTTTCAACAGTGGTATCAGTGAAGAAATATGCGGTAGTGCTATGCATGCAATTTTAAAATTTTTATAGCGAAAGAGAAAGATTAAATAATTTAATCTTAATCACATATATAAGATCTAATCTAGACTACCATTTCATGATCTATAATATGAAAAACATGCATCTTAGATCTGAAAACATAAATACACATCGATCTCATTAATGCTGAAATTCTAGATCTGACTATTAGATCTAACGATATGATCAAGACAGGTTAGAAACAATTATCAAACCAATGAGATCTTGATCTTTACTAGTCTAACATTTGAAAAAGATATTTCTCAGGTCGCTCGTAGCCACACAAAGTCGTCTGGCGTCTACAAGCAAATCCATGTGAAGACTGACGTAGATCAGGGTCTTGGAGGTGCTAGCCTGCAAGCAACTTCGATGGCTGATCTCTTTTTTTTCTTCAAACACCTTGGATGCTTCAAAAGATGAAAACATTGGAGGAGAAAGAGAGGAAGAGGAGAAGAGCTCTAAAAAAATAAAATCAGCAAGAAATTGATGTTATGATGCCAAGAATAGGGGACCCTATTTTATAGGCAAGGAATTAGACTTTTCATCTAAGGGAGGGCGCCAAGAGTCTAAGCCAAACACCTTTTGGCATCCCAAAATTTTTAGAAAGATCTCTACAATGTGGAGAAGGATTCTGGTATCTCACACACCTAAGAACTCTCCAAGAAAATAAGAAAAATTATTATGGCACCAATAACCTTCGTTGTATGAAATTTTTTTCCTTATTTTCATCTTATCTCAAATTCGGATCGCATTCGAATTTGACAAGAGATAGGCTTATAAGTCATCAATCATTGCTGCCCATCCTTATTGGGTCTGCTACTTTGACACCAAAAAGATCAAGCCAAATCCTATTTGGCATGGAGATAAGGGCATGGGACCAAGTATGGTGCAAGAAGATAAGGATAGAGTCCTAGTCAATTTGGACTCTTTATTTCTAATCTAATCTAATCCAAATTAAATTTGGATTGAACCCATTGATAGAAATGAACAAATCCAATTAGAAATCCAAATATCTTAATAAATTTTTAACCCAATTAGGAATTGGCTGATTCTAAATCCTGATCAAATCAGGATCAAATTTTTCTTATAATCAGGATTGATCATATCAAACCCAATCTGAGTCGAACTGAATCTAATTCAATTAGACTTGATCCAAAGCTCTTTACTTAATCAAATTAAGTTAATTATTAATTTAATTATTAATTAATTCTCTATTAATAGTAAAGTCTCAGTCCTAGTAGGACTCTCCTCCAGAGTTTTAGTCCCAGTAGGACTCCTCACCAGAGTCAGAATTCAATTAGACTCTTCAGCCATCAGATCTGACCAAATCTTCTAATGCATGTGACCTCATAGGTTTGAACATAAGCCGATAGCATAGGAATAATTTTCTATATCAATTGATGTAACCATCTAGTAATTATGACCTGATGACTGGATAGGTCGAAGTATTACAAAGCAACATTCTAGAACCTATTGATGTGTGGTTACCGTATAATTCATCCCTTTGACCCTAATGCTCAAGGTGACCTAGGGTTTAACCATACTCTTCACGAGCTACCCTTGACAGCAGAGTGTTCGGCACATGATCACGTTCGATGCAAATGTACTCCTACATTCCATCTGCATGCCATAACAGTATCTTCACACTCCTTGGTTAAGAGGACAACCAACTCATATATCACACAATGACCTATACTCGATATTGCTATCATCCTATTAATAGCATATCATTTGCTTGCGAACACTTTTAAGGACTAAACGATAAAACTTTCTTTGTCAATTAATTATAGTCCTAAGGACTTCATTACAATACAGGAGTTCAAAGATGAATAATTTGTAATAAAATATCAAATAATTTTATTAATAAAATTTATATGTAATTACAAGAATGAGTGCAATCGTCAACAAGCTAATGATTGATTTTGGGACACATTTCCCAATAACTCTCACTTGGACTAAAGCCAATCGGTACAGTATGTATACCCATCTTTGATTTGTGATCATCAAACTTCTTGATCCCAAGAGCTTTAATAAATGGGTCGGCCAAATTTTTCTTTCCGTTGATCTTTTGAAAGTCGACGTCACCTCGATTTACGATCTTCTGGATAAGGTGATAGTGACACAGAATATGCTTGGTGCGCTAATAGAACTTCGGCTCGTTGGCTTGAGTAATGGCTCCAGTGTTGTCACAGCATAACAAAATATAGCCATCAATGGAGGCTCCTACTTTGAGCTCATCGATGAACTTTCAGAACCATACAGCTTCTTTCGCAGCATCGGATGCCACGATATACTCTGCTTCATAAACGGAGTCAGCCACAGTGTGCTGCTTGAAATTTTTCTAGCTGATCGCTCCACTGTTCAGGATAAAAATATAACTCGACACACTCTTGCTATCATCATGGTCTGACTAAAAGCTGGAGTCAGTAAACTCCACTAATTTCAAGTTAGTTTCACCATATACAAACCACTGATCCTTGGTATTCTTAAATACTTAAGGATGGTCTTTACGACCTTCCAATAGTTCTCTCCTGAATCAGACTGGTATCTACTCACTACTCTTAGTGAGTATGTCATGTCTGATCTTGTACATATCATAGCGTACATTATAGAGTCTACTGTCGAAGCATATAAAATTTTACTCATACGCTCTCTCTTGAGGAGTTGTCGGACAATCTTTTTTCGAGAGAGATATCTCATGACCTATCGAAAGATAGCCTTTCTTGAAATTCTCCATGCTAAACTGCTTCATTACGATTTCAATATGCGTGGACTGAGACAATCCAAGCAACCTTTTCGATCTATCCCAAGGATGTAGGATGCTTCTTCCAAGTCCTTCATAGAGAATTGAGATGATAACCAGACTTTTATCCCTTGTAATGCAGAAATATCATTTCAATTAAAGAACGTCATCCACATACAGAACGAGAAGTACAACCACGGAGTCATTTATCCATTTGTAAATGCAAGATTCTTCTCCATTCCTAACGAAGCCATACATTCTGATAACCTTATCAAAATGCATGTTTCAAGTCCTAGATGCCTGCTTCAATCCATAGATGGATCTCTGAAGCTTGCACACCTTGGACTCATCTGTGGATGTGAAACCTTCAAGCTGTTGTTAAAATTTTGATGTCAGGGCATGCATGTATGTTTCAATTTTTTTTTAAAATTGTAGCAAATAAAGATTAAAATATCTTTTAATCTACATCATACATACATAAAACATAAATCA
>KE506774.1:97980-113322 GCA_000441515.1 Elaeis oleifera | reverse complement strand
ATCAAAGATCAGGGATCTAGGTGTTTCACAATGGTCCAACATCACTTCCCTCTTGACATAGATGGGTCGATTGGTGGAGCAGCTTGAGAACCTTGCACCAGCAACAGTGGCAACAGCAACAATAGTTGGAGCCAGAGGCAGGACATATGCTTCACAAACTTGTCCCTTTCTTAGCAGAGCCAACTTACCCATACCAGACAATCCACTCATCCTAATCAGCCCACCCCTAGACCTCCATTTAAGGCCTATACTAGGTCAAATGTAGGGTTCTTCACTTAGGCACCTGGTCCATCCAGCAGGATTGGAAACAAGAGGGGAGGAGTATAATCATCCAAGGCTAGTACCTCTACCATCATTGATTTACCCTCAAATGAAGATTAGGATGTGTGCTTGTGGATGCTTCTTTGTGTACTTTATTCTATATATAGATAGTCTTACTTATGTATCTTGATGTACTATCTCTATCATCTTTTATAATAATACATTCAGTTTGTATGATTCATACTTGTAAAGACCCATTTTATAGAATGAAAAGGTCATCCTTCAACTTTTTTGCTCTGTGTGATATTCTTTCATTACTTTTTGCATGATGATAAAAGGGGAGTAAGATGACATAAATTAAACTGATTGAGTATAAATAACATAAATTGGTTGAATATGATCCCATTAATTAAGAAAGAATTCAAGAAAAAACCTTTACTCTGATATATATTTATATTGCTTTGATACTCAACTCCTAGCTTGATAGTACTTAAGTATCAAAACAAGTTAAACCTACAACCTCACTCTGATACTTTATAATACATTCCTAGAATAACTTGAAACTCTCATTCTTTTTGCATTGCTCTGATATGTTAGTAAAATATATAACCTAAAATATCTTTCTAAATATAATGATTTGATGCTCTGATATGCTCATTAATTATTTGTATTAAGATTATCTCTTGCTTATACTCAAAGTTTTGTCATCATTAAAAAATGAAAGATTATTGATCCAAAGAATAATTTTGATGAATACAAAATATTTGAGTATATGATAGAACTAATGGTTTGTTGAAGTGTATGTTGAGAAAATTTTAGAAAGCTAAAAATAGTTCAAAAATATTCCAGTAATTGCTGAAGTTGGAGGCCAAGAAAACAAGCTTGGGATCTCACATTGTGAGATAAGTAATCATTGAAGCCAAGCATCAACCCCAATTTTAAAGAGATGACTCTAACATGCAAGATCTCAAATGACACAAACTACAAGTCGACCCCTAGTTCTACGAGTCAACTCTCTCAAGGTAAGACAAAAAGCTATATTTTTCAACTTGATTCTTGAGCTAACTTCCTCAGACTGCAAGTCAACCACTAGTCAACTTTGAGTCGACCTTAAGTCAGCCAAGTCGACTCTCTCAGATAAGATAGAGAGGTGCCAAAATATATCCAAGCCCAAGTCGATCCTAAGTTGATATGAGTCTACTCTACTGTGTCTGCAGCTCTAATGGCTAGTTTTACAGAAGTTACAAAATATGCAAAAAGCTCCCAACAGCTAGTTTCAAGCTAATTTGGACCTTTTAAGAGCCTTAAATGCCAATCAAACACATTGAAGAAGGTAAAGAAGAAGGAAATAAAAGAAAATCCAAGATACATTGAGTGTTCATTCAAGAGAGAGCATTTACTTCCTAACCATCAAACTCTTGAGATTTCAGAGGGACATTTCAAGAAAAGAAAAGGAGCATTCATTGTCAAGCCTCGTCAACAATATTCTCTCAAACTTCAACAATGTTTTTTTTTGTTCTTTAGGAGTTTTTCTTTGTACTCTTTGTTATATTCTCAAGTTCTGTTGTAACAAGTTTCAAATGGAATTGAAACTTTGAAAAAGATTTATCCAAGTCATGAATTAAATTGTATTAGTTGTTCAAGCCTATGAGTAGCTTGTGAGAGTGGTTTTGGTTGATTTTCATTAACAAAATCAATTGGATTTGATTATGAGTTTGAGAAACAATCATACTGTAATCTTGAAAAGATTATAATGAAATTTTAAAATATATTTAAAAATAATATAGGTACTGGGTTTGAAATCAAAGCACTATAAAACTTTATGTTTGTATGTACTTCTACTTATTTCTATTTAGATCTCATCTACACTTGCATTCTTATAGTTTTAATTTATTGTTTTCACTGCATCTTCATTTCATAAATTTTAATTTATATATATATTATTTAATTTTAAAAATTAATTCAATCCACTCCTCCCAAATTATCTATTTAGGCGACATCAACTCCTGAATCTCCTTATCAATCTCAAGCTTCAAGACCGGAAGTCCATATTTCTCCTCCATCCCATGCTTGAGATTTCGCAGCCTCCGATCTTCTCATCCGAATCTTTTTTGCAGCCGAATCTTCTCATTCTTCGGATCCCCTGACATGCCGAGAGGTTGCCATCAACATGCTTGTAGACAATTTGGACGTCTTATCCTCTGTCTTATGTGAATTAAGGCTTTTGTTTCTTAGCCATTGTGAACCACGGCACAATCTGATCATTGAATGTTGTCCTTTCTTCCTGTTCTCTCCAGTCTTATCAGTCATGTAACTCTTTGACTTCAGTCAGCCATTCATTTTGCTGGATCATCGTACGTATATTCTTTCATTTCTCCAACACTCAATGAAATTTCTGGGTGGCCTTTCAGCCTCCCTTTACCTCAAAAAGATTAAAAAAAATTTACAAAAGAAAGAAACTTACTATTCACGAAGAGTCAGGATTCCACTTTTTCAATCAAAGACATCCTACCCGCTTTAGTAAGCTTACCTACCTTCAAAAACTACCCAAGATAAAAAAATAAAAATAAAATACATAACATACCCATGACTCACAATTCTTTGTATATATTGACATTTGATAGCATATAATCTTCATAAAATTATATATATTTTTGTAACAGATAATCAAATTATACTGTTTATTTCGTTACTTTCACAGATAATACTGTATTACATATAATGCAGCATTATCTCAAAAAGAGATAATCTGATTGTCTAGAAGGATGTGACTATGTGATTATATGTAATCTTACAATCCTACAATTTTACAACAAGATAACTTCAGAACCAAAATACTCCCATCAAAATAAATCAAAATAAATTATGGGTAGTCTCAGTTGGTGAAAATAGAAAAGAAACATAAGAGTGATGTCATGAAAAATAGTTGGTCTCAAAATTAAGTTGTCCCTCTAGAAAATAGACAATAATTAATAAGCAAAGATGGGAGCACTTTGAAAAATTAACTTATATTTCATTTAATTTAAATTGTATACCAAACACTGCAACGTAGGATTCTCTATAATTTTACAACAACATTACTGCACATATCAAATACTGCAATATAAAATTTTTGTAATTTTATCAGATAATCATATTCCCTCTGTAATCACATTAGCCTAACAACATTATCTATGTAATACACCAAACACATATAGAATGATCAATTCAAAATATATAGAAGGATCTCAAGAACTGAGATAGTTTCTTTCTTAGCATGGCAAAAGCAAGGGGGTCATTGGTATATTGTAGAATTCTAGTACCACCACATACTCAAGGGTTTCCGACGCCTTCAAAAATCCACGAGAGAGCAGCCTTTTTGAGCATTCTCCATAAGGTTTCAACTGCAAGGATGTCGAGGAAAGGAAAAAGAATCCTCTTGACATTTGCTACATTTTTGGAAGAAAGAATGCTTTGCATCCATCCAATCCATTTTTCTGGAAACCCTCTGCGTACTAGGAGCTTAATCATGTATGATAAGTCTAGCTTGTCAAAACCTATGTGCCTACATGTATCTCTCTTCTTCCAGAGGAGCAAAGAAATCTTTGTAGATATAGATTGCCAGAACACATATGGCGTTATGCACCACTGTCCTATCACAATTAATGCCATCAAGTACGAACAAGAATGATCTAAAAAAAATACAAAAAAAAATTCTATGTTAATGTCCTTGTCTGGATTAATGTCCACTACCGGGTGGCCCAATCCACTGTTTGGGATCATATCTTAGAACTATGCCTAAGTGGAAGTTCATATTATGCAAGCTATATCAGCTGAAAAGTCTGTTGTACTCAGAGCTAAGACTATTATTTTTGTGTTTGGAAGAAAATAAATGAAGGAATAAGAGCTGGAGAAATATCTTGTTTTAAAAGAAGTGCAACAATCAGTTCCTGACTTGCTCCTCTGAGCGTTATGACATTACTTGTTCAGCTTTTTTCTTTTCTCATCAGAAAGAAGTTTGAGGAGTTGCCAAAAGAGAATGTGAGTACCGGCAACAGCATGCACTATCTGCTAGGTTGCACATGGAGAATTTCAGGATTACCTTCCTGGAGGATAAGTATCATCATTGTTGTGCATCAGTTTGATAGACACAAAAAAGAGTGCACACATTTAGGAAATAGTGTGTTCCATTCAGACTGAACTTTCTGAAATCTCTTCATTATGGTGCCATGTGCATTTGACTGTTTGTGCTTTGAGAAGTGCCCATAGGCAGATAAATCAAGGAAACTTATGTACTATAGTTGTTATTTAATCCATTTCCTTGGTTATAATAATGAGTGGAATCTATCGCATTAATTTCATATAGAAATGCTTAGATTGTCCCTGGTGATGGATGCTACTGAAGGAGATAATGATAACCAAACAACTGTATAGAAAACAAGCGAGCCATTGACGCTAGATGTTCCCAAGCAAGAACCAGAATCTCTAATTTTCTATTTCTTGACTCCAATCATGTACAGTGGCATATGATTGGCAATGTGAATGAGAGAGAGAAACCTCCAAGTTACTGTAACCCCGTGAAGCCCAGAGTACCTCACCGTATCCTCTTTATCTGGGCAAAAGCACCCTTCACGTGCTCTTGTTTCATTAAAGTATCATCACCTTCCATCGACTCTTGCCTACAAAAAAAGAAGATAGACACTCAAAGAGCACTGTTGCTCAAACCCTGTTGAGAGGCTTCTCTAAAGCCATCATGAGTCCGAGATTTCTCATTGTCCTTGTAGCTCTTGGTACCAAGTTCTTCTATGTGGAAGCTCTTCCAAAACCCATCTCCAATATCACAGTGATAGGTGCAGTCTTCTGTGATGTGTGCTCGAACAACACCTTCTCCAAGCACAGCTACTTCATCAAAGGTAATCGAAACAGAAGACTCAAACCATTTTTCAAATTCCTCATCAGATACTAGTTCTGTTTTGGATTAACCTCCTCCGGGTGCTGCAAGCGTTAGTATAACTTGCTATGGTGCAAATTTTAGATGCTAGTTCAGTTTATTTTGATCACTTCCAGGTGCTGAAGTGCTGATACAGTGCAAGTTCAAAGCAAATTCCATGCCGACAGAGGATATATCGATCATGGCTGAGAGAACCACTGATAGATTTGGAGTTTATAAGCTCGACATTCCCCCTGTTGATGGATTAGAATGCAGAGAAGGCCGAGAGGTGAAGTCCTTATGCCGAGCCAGCCTGATCAAGAGTTCATCCTCTCTCTGCAGTGTTCCTGGCTTGAGGAGATCAACCGAGCATGTGGCAATCAAATCCAGAGATGCAGATATCTGTTCTTTAACTTGAATGCGCTGAACTTTAGGCCAGCAAAGATGGACACTTCCATGTGTAGGACTGACGAGGAACAAATGTCGCGTCCTCTCAACTCCTCGTTATTCTTTTGGCCAAGTTGGCCACTATTTGGACTCCCCTGGCCAAATTTGCCTCCTCTTCCTTTCCCTTCCTCCCATAACATTCCCAAGCCCCTCATCCTTCCCTTTCTCACTACCTTCCTGGCTTCTTCCATTCTTAAAGCCACCATATTTTCCTCTCCCCTTCTCCTCATCACCAGATTCACCAACCTTTCGTTTCCCATTTCCACCCATCCCCTTTTGGACACCAACACCATCTCCCCTCCACCTCTGCCTCCTACCACAGCCAAGGTCATGTCATCACAACCTTAACCCCTGCTTTTCTCAGGAGGCCAAGATCTTAGGTATATTGCATCTCCTCCCCAGAGCCCCAGTCAGCTATTGTAGCTTCTGTACTAATTTCATCTGACCTTATCATTTTTAGTGCAGGTGATCAGTGGTCAGAATAAGAACATTGCATGAGATTACATTATCTATCGCTACTTTGAATATTGTCCTTCGTATAAAGGGAAATTTATTGTTCCTATTCTCTATGGAAATTCATGGAAACAAATAATAGCATGCAAGTTCTTCTAAAAAATCAACTGTCAACGAAAAGATGGTCATCAAAGAAAAGGAAACATGATCGCTCGTACTGTAATGTTAACTGAAAAAACAGCAGTGTGCTATTCAGGCGAACGGTGATCTTTATTTTTTTTTTTTTTTTTTGAGGAAACGATAAGTTTAAAAATACCCTGCACAGAAATTTTTATAATATCCAATTTGTCATCCAGTACATGGTATCTTGTGAACTTATCTGATCTCTCACTCCGATGCCAAATCAACAGTATACAACCACGGGTGAACTAGAAAAGGAAGATACTCCAATGCCTACTTTTCTTTTATTTTATTACTATAATTATTTTTTAGATGAATGATATATAGGGAGGTTCCTTTGTTTCATCAAAACAGAGGAGTTCGGATATAGGTTTTAGTTGAATCTGATTGCTTATTTACTTCTAGTAATTGATCTTCTGTAATTGATTTCCTGTTAGGAATCTTTAAGGATTCAGAGTCCTCATGTCGCTTTGCAGTTATGGGGTACTTAGCAGAGCAAAGTTTTTGTCCTGTGAAATAGATCTACTCTCAGACCCACCTAAGGGCATCGTGTATGGGTGTGTAGGAAACATTTTTTATCTAAATTTATATTTAGAAAAATATATATATAAATAATATTAACTTGGACGTGAACTGTAAAAGTAACTACTCGCAAGTACTGACCCACCGCTGACCTTTAAATCTAATATTTGTTTTAATCTAATTTCTTTGACAAATAAGGACATCCGTAACATTGTTCCCCACTATGCACAGGAACTCATATATGCCAGGAAAACAAAGGGAAAAAAAGGGCACAGGCAAAATTTACACTGGAATTCATTGTTAAGATTTTAACATCTAAAAGCAAAACTGGAACCATCTATTTAGCTAACTTACAAAATATTATTGTGCAAACTATATATGATCAAAACTAGTCTCAAATTCATATAATAATGGGAGCAAGTACTCAACAATATGGACCCTCAGAAAATCATGAATTATAATTAGCATGTTAGAAGACCCATCATTGCTGCAGTCACTTATTGATGCTTTAACCGATCCATTTAGTGATCATTGGGAAATTGAGAGCAATGCAGATGTGGTATCCATTATTGAGTCATGAATAATAATGGTTGTCATAGAGGAATGTATTCTTCAGCTTCACTTGCACCTTGATGTTCTATTTCGACTTTATTCTTGTTAAGTTCCAGCTGCTCTGACAAATATTGTATGGTGGTAGTAGCAACCTATGAAGAAAGACAAGTACCAGATCAAACTGCAATTATGAGAATTTATCACATCTAATGCGAAATAAGCCAAAAATTAAGAGACGTGCAAGGAAGACCTTTAATTTTTCCTCAAGTTTTCCTCATCTAGGTCTCGCCGATTTCTTTCTTCTAGAAATATGTTCATAAAAGCATCTTGTTCTCTGTTTGCTTCTTCTAGCTGCTTTTGTACTGATTCCAGCTGGTTATTCGGAAACGGACATCATTTGGAAACATTATACCATAGAATCAATGTATAACTGTGTCACCCTCTTTGTATTCCAACTCTTTCCTATACATACATATGTGCATCCGAGCATGTAAGCATACAATTCTGATGCAAATTTTGGGTGAAAAATTCATAATTCAGGAAAAAGAGAAAGCATTCTTATAAAATCACTTAGTAATTTGCTGATATACTATTTCTAACATGTTAATTTGCTGACATAGTATCAGGCAAAACTCTGAACTTACACCAGTGAACCAGTATGTGGGTAAAATAGTTTATGGATAAAATCTGTAACTATAATTGCTGTGAAAAGCACTAAATCAATAAGGAAGGTGGGTCCTGCTGTAGGTAAAAATTTTGCTTAACACCTATTAAAGCACTAACTCATTTCTGCATCTCTAGCATCATGTATAGACACGTATGCAAAGCCCAAGCCACGTGTGGCCTGATCTCATGATCTTTCTACGGTAGTTATTTTCACAAAAGGATAAGCCCACTATCAAGGTGAATAAATGGATTCACGGTTGAAGCACCCATTGAAACCTTCTGACCTATCTATAACAAAGATAATTGGAAAGCTAAGATAGGTGGTGGCTGCCTCCTATGCCCTAGCATAGGGTGCTCCGGCAGCCTCCATGAGCTTCTATAAGGGTAAAACTGCTCTTAAGCTACATCCACTTTTAAGGATAACTTCTCAAGGTTGCTGTGTTGTTGATCTTTGTTTCTTTTCCCTTGAGGGATTTATTTCTGTTTCTTCATCTTTTCCTCCTTTTCTTTTTCTTTTTCTTTTTTTTTTGGTCTGTTTGCTTTCTTTTCTTGTATCCTTTGTTTCGTTATCCTGATGAAGGTGATTAGGCTTGGCCTCGCATGTTCCAAAGGAGGAAAAATAAAGAAGAAGAAAAAAGGAGATGCTTCAATAATATTGCATCACCACCTTCAAGTCTCACTAGGCCTCTACTCCTCCCCTCTTCTCTCTCCCTATGCCAAAATATGCATCCCCTTCCCCATCCAACCTCCACAGCGTATGACCAAGCCATCTCTGTTCTGCAATATAACGCAACTTTTAGGCTTCCTTCTATTCCTTCTAATTGTTAGCCCTAATTTTACCACAACATCCAACTTCTCGTCTATGCTAGACCCATTCCTTCTGCATGCATGTGGTCCAACAAATGCCAACCATGCAATGAAATGTAGATAGTGAAGCCTCTGAGGTATGCATCTATAGTTTATCGTGCATCACCTCAGCGGTGCCTTTAACTTCATCTCACTTGTTCTAATCGTAATGCAAATATCTTTGTCTATTACCTTCCCTTGTATCATCTATCTAGGGTTTAGAGATGATCATTCCGGTACTTAATTGTCAGTTAACCTATTTTTAGCCCATTATCCTTTAAAGTTTTCCCACAAGTTTCCAAACTTACGACTGTACCCACACAAAGCAGTTTGTGTGCACTGTGAAACACCCTTCTACAGATACCATTCATGAACCACTAAACTGAATCTATTTGAGAGGTTCAACCATTCAGATCAATGATTCAAATGAGCTTTTAGAAATTATGGGTCTTGAATTGATCTGAATTGCATATCTTAGTGGTGATAGGTAGACCCACTCAGTTCACACTGGTTTTTAAGTCATCGGTGAACCCTTCCTTTGAAAGATAACCATAGAAGAAACTATATGGGTCATCCAACCGCCCTGACTTCTCAAACTGTTATCCTCCAAGCAACCATCATCAACATATATGCTTCCCCAAATTTACCAACAGATATCCTCATCCTTCCCACTTTTACCAACAAATATCCTTCTCCCTCCCACTCGGTGCAATTTCACATTTTTTTAAGCCAAAATCTACCCTGTCCATTGATCGTCTCCCCCATCACTATTCTTTTGGCAATGCATAAATCATCCATCCTTTTCTTTTGCTTCTATATTATCATGTGTTACCTCTTATCCACAGCTATCTTAAAATATTTCTAATTTTCTACTGTATTTGCTCACATATGTAAGTCTCAACTCTTGGATGAATTCTGATACCAACACTGCCACAAAACAGGCTACTATACTCCATTATCTCTAAACTAAGCATTATGAAGCCCCATCTAATTTCTAGGTAGCCCAGGAGGTCATGACCAAATTGCTCCATGATCTAGGCAGCTAGGCAGGCCCAGTACCAATAGAAGATGAAAAAGAAAATATAAAAAAATGTATAGCCAACTCATCAAGACTCAAGCAACTGCAAAATACTTAACTAATAGATTACTGTAATTCTGTTAACTAGCACATACAAACATATCATATAAATCAAATTTGCATCAGAAATATTGCTGCAGATTCCCGGCTTGGGCCAGAGTTGCTGGAGCATAGCGACGTCTGGTGAAAATGATGGCGACCGGACCTGTAAAATAAGTCCTCAATCGAAAATGATTTCGATGGGGACCTTCTGACGCTCAAGTCAAAAATCTAGAACAGATGGGAAGTAGCGTGCGTGAAAGTTTTCAATACTTTGGGGATACCCTGGTTACCTCAATTTATAGACGTGAGAACCATGGGAGGAAAAAGTGGCCGGAGACTTTCCTACCATACCCTCAAAATTCTTGTTCTGATTTCTGTAGATTTGACGGGTGGTGTCATCTCACCCGGCACATGGCCAGCTACTTCCATTAATATCCCCAGCCGGAGCCCCTATGACATGACAGTTGATATGGCCTTATCTCGAAGATTAGACGTGACTTTTTTTGGGCATGGCTAACCGGTTTTCTTAACAGCTTGATTTAAAAGTGTTGTACGGGGGCTTCCTACTATCCTCGTTGAGCATGGCAACCAAAGTCGGGAGCAGAGGAAGTGTGGCATGAAGGCCCGCCATATACGTTGTTGGAGATGAGCCGGAGATAGGTGATTAGGTCGGAGCCATGGGGTTCCGCACTTTCTATGGATCGGTGCCCGATGTTTGGATGCTGTTTTGATGATGTGAGCAATGGCCGCCATGTAGATCGGCAATCTAATGCGTCTAAAGAGAGGTTGGCCGCGAATGCCAGGGTCGGCAACCCAAGTGAGGGTGGCTTTTGAATGAAAATACCAGTAAGAAGTCGGAAACCTACGTACGTATCGATGGCTGATGTGGAAGTCGATGGCCGATGCATAGGTCAGTCACGATCAAGATTTGGTCATGTTTTTGGACCAGGTGCTAGGGTTCTACCCATAACAAGAAATATTAGATGCAAAGCTACTTACAAGTACCCAATCCTACCAATTGCACTTTCCAAACACAAGAACTAAAATAAAATGATTAAAGTGACAGATATAGCAACACTTGCTTGGTCAGTGTTTTACTTCTGTTCCTTTCATACTGCAATTCGTTTAACAATGTGTCCTCCATCTCCTTTATTCTGTAATATTTGAGGGTAAGACCAACCAGCAAAGGATTCGCTCAGAAAGGAAAGCAAGTTTATTTATAATAAAAGGTACAACACCTCTTCTTCAATGCCTCATTATCACAAACAAGGTTCTCAATGCTAAAGCTGGAGTCCTCAAAGCCAATGTCATGTCCATTACATATTGCATCAGTTTCCTGCCACATCGATCATATTGCGAGATGAATCTCACTAGTTGGATAAGAATGCAGTTAACCTTTCTAAGTGCAGTTCTTGTACATTAAATTATCATCACATACAGTTTCACAGCCACAAGCCAGATCACCAGTGAAAATAAAGAAAACCACCAACTAACTCACGACCACTTCCAACCAATGAAACTATCCAACTCTTGAAGCATGAACAGATAAAAATTTGATTACGGTATAGTACATAACAACATCTAGTCAGCTACCGTCCATTTCAAACTCCAATGAAAAGAGATGAAGATTCAGATTAACGTGTGCAGTGACAATGTGAGACTTACATGAATGTTAGCACCAAAGTCAAGGTCCAGCTCATAGCCTGCACGACACAAGGTTAGCAGATTGCTGGTTGAAGGACCTCCAATCTCCGCGGAAGAGTTCATCATCTTCAATAACAGATGTTTCTCTGAAGCTGTTTGAGGGTGCTAAAGGAGAGACAAAGGCCAGAGTCCCTTCATGGCCGCATTTATCTAGCTTCCTGAATGAGAAGCCTTATATGCATATGCACCTATTTAATTCATTTGGTTGCTTTGAATTTCATTTATTTGTTTCTATTAAAATACTTAAGCATGTTATGTATATTTGTATCATAGGAATCATATGACCAGATTTTGCATAGAAAGTATGGTGAAGACCCAATGACCTACCTCATTTTGATATTGATTCTTGGGTGGAGGCAATTGGACCATGCAAAAAAGATAGAGTATTTGGATTGAGTCAGCATACATATGTCTCTGGCAACCCATCATTTGTAAGTGCATCTAGCATGGCAATCTCGAACCGAACGACACAACCTGATAATCTATTGACTCAAGAAATGCATCAGCTCAAGAATGATGTGCAGAAGATGAGCAACAGTTTGAAGACAATACAGTAAATCTTTCGGGCTATGACCACTCCACATCCATCACCAAAGCCATTATCCTCTGCATCTAAGCATCTTAGATCTTCAGAAAAGAATCCTGCTGCAGTTCCTCCTTCAATTCCTCAGCCTGCATAGTGGAATTGGCCAAGTACTTGGTGAACTGCTCTTTTTGATTGGATGCACCCGTCAATCAACATACAGCATACTCCTCCTATGACACTATCTTCAGCTCCACAGGAGATAAGAAAAATATCATTTTACTTTTCTTTGCTTATACTTTTCTTTATCATTTTTTATTAGTTAATATATGATGTTAGGCATCTACTTCGGAGCATCATGCATCGAAAGGCGATAGAGATGGACAAAACACCGATGATGATGATGTGCACCTAAGCACTCCATAGTTATGGTTTCTTAGTATCTTTATTTTACGTATAAGATATTTGTTTGGTGTATGTACTTTATATATGCATGTAATATGCACTTATCTATTTATTATTTTCTTGATACCATATGTACTTTTGGGCATGCTTTGACATACTATGCGTACTTTATAAAGCATGTATCTTAGTAATTTTTTGGTGCTATTGGATGAAGAATTATTATTATTGTTGGATGGCTTGAAGTTATTATGGTTATTATTGAATATATAGCAAGTATATATAAATATTAGGTTTCAAAAATATATCTAAAAATATTATAAAAATAGTAATTTAGTAATGGATTAGAATAAAAAAAATTTAGAGCATATGAATTAACAATAGATTTACAACGCATTAGTAATAGATATTTGAAAATTGTGCAACAGCTTAGAAACAAATTACAATGAAATACTAAAACTTTGGCAATGCAATAGAAATGGATTTACAAAGAAATCTAAAAAATTTGGCAATAAAATAGAAACGGAGTTGTAATAGAATACCAAAACTTTGGCAACTGAATAGAAATAGATTTGCAACGAAAACTAAAATAATAGCAACAGATGAATAATAAATGTTTGAAAATTTAACAATGGATTAGTAACGGATTTGCAACGAAATCACAATGGTAATTATTTAGTTCGCAAACTAGTTATTTAAAAATGGACAATGGAATTATTCCATTGCTATTCCATCACGAAAATAATTTAACAATGAAATAGCAATAGAAATGAGTTTCGTTGCTAATTAGCTATGAGGTTTTTAACAACACAAGCAAATCTATTGCTAATCCATTACTCATCTGTTGCTAAATGGCTTAGCAATGAATTAGCAACAGATTTTATCCGTTGCTAAACAGCCTTTTTCTGGTAGTGTATAATTCAAACCAATAATGTAGCAAGCATAATCAGAACCATAGTAAATTATTTAGACATGTATGATGATAGCATAACAAAACCATAGCTTGTATTTCAATAATTTTAATAACTTCAGAGTTTCTAAACAGCTATCTGGAATGGGCAATCATACAAATCTCTTGATGCCTATGAGCTGATGCAAAGGTCAAAGAGCCCAATCAAATCTCCTCCCCAGGCCATTATAAGCATTAATTCAAGTTTTAAGGATTGTGAATTCCAATATTAGCAAACCAAACATCTTCTTTGATGATGATAAGAGTCCCTCCAACCATTGATGGATGATTGAGGATGACACCAGGCTTACCATGTCAATGATGGATGATGGAGTTCCTCCTGCCTAAGGCTTCTTACCAATTTGCTCACAAGAGACAGGCATCTGTGTTGGGCTTGAGTCCACCCAAGATATCTCGCCTCCCTCCTTAGTGGATTAACCCATTTGAAATCCTGTAGCAATACGCTACCCATTACAGGTGACAATGCTTAAACAGTTAACTTATTTCAATCTATCGTAAATCAGATTAGATCACATGTTTACTAAAACATTCAGGTTCAAAAGTAAACTTTCAATCCATTTAATAAATAGATCGAGTTCAAATTAAACAGGTTTCGATCTTATCTATATTTGATTCGATCTTATCCGATTGCCATCATGTGCTTACAATCCAACAAAATCAAAAAGAAACAAAAGAAATAAATTATGTTTAGAGTCTCTAAACTAAGTCAGATTTTTTTAAGTAGTTCTTAAACTATAAAATCCTAAACTTAAATTTTCAAATTATTTGAATCCCTTTAATGTTGTCTTCAGAGTGGATTCCGACCGTTTTCTCTCATCGAAAATCTGATGTGACAAAATCTGATGCTAACATGGATAAAATCCAATGCAGATGTAGAAAAAATAATATTTATTACTATTTTATATTTTTTCGTTCTTCTTCTTCTCTCTATCCTCGTACAAATCACAAAGAATCCAAAAAAAAGAATGAAGAAGACTCCGGCCGACCGATCCCTCCGACCGCACCTCTGCCCGCCCGATGCACCCTACCCCATCCCAACGCCCACCCGCCGCATCCCCGCCGCCCTGGCATCGATGGGTTGCGCACTGATGCCCCCCCCCCAGCCCTGCCCTGCACCCATGTGCCCACATGATTCCACTCCCCGGTGCACCTCGACCCACCCCACCTCCCGTCACCGTCAGTGGGTTCTGCGCCCCCCCAAACCGGCTCAATAGGATGGGAGGCTTGGAGCAACGGAATAAGAAAGCTTAGACGATCGCTGGGGTTTTGTGTTGGATTTTTTTTTTTCATTTTTTTTTCATTTTCAGAGATCTATGGAAGGAAAGCACCCGAGAGAGGTCGGAGGAGAAGGCCGACACCGATGATGATGGAGAGAAGGGCGACAGTGCAGACCGGTGGGAGGTGATGGCGAGGAGAGCAGGGATAAGTGATAGGGGTGGAGAAAGGAGACGTGCGGCCAAGGGAGCGAGGGTCAGGGAGGTCTCTACCGATCAGGGATGTTGGCGGCAACATGAAGGGGCTCGATGGGAAGCAAGAGAGGAGAAAGGGAAGCCGGCAGTGGAGGGCAAGGGGCAGCCGATCTGAAGGCAAGATGGGGCCGAGGGGGCGCCAACGCACAACCCATCGGTGCTAGGGCGGCGGAGGTGCGCTGGGTGGGGCAGAATCTTCGGATGATGGAGAGGGGGTCGGAGGGGCGGGCCGATGGGGGGCTGCGTGGGTGGCAAGCCGATGGGGTGGGGGCGAAGACAGAAAAAAAAAAAGAATGAAAAAATTAAAATAATAATAAT
>KE506774.1:81338-93484 GCA_000441515.1 Elaeis oleifera | reverse complement strand
TTTTTGAATTATTTTTTAATCTATAAATAAGTTTGCGACTGATTTTTTGGTTGCAAAATATTAATTTTACGATCGAAATATTGGTCACAAAATTTTTGAATTATTTTATTCTATAATTAAGTTTGTAATCGATTTTTTATTTGTAAAATTTTTTTCATATTTTGCAACCGAAAAATCGATCACAAATTTGAATTTTGAAAAAAAAATTAATTAGTGCTGTCGATTTCTTCTTTATAACCCACCTTCTTCCCCTCCCCTCACCGACCATTTCCCCTCTCTTCTCTCCGATGCTGGAAGCCCCTCTTCTCCTCCCTAGCGACCACCCGGGACGACCTCCCCTCGTCGGCCCGCTTGTGACGACACCTCCTCCCTCCCCAATGATCGCCCACGACGGCCTCCCTCCCCTCCAGCCTCCCCTCACCGGCCTGTCCGCGACGGCCCCCTCCCTCTTTGGTGCTCGAACCCCTCTTCCCTCCTCGGCCACCGCAACGGCCCGCCCTCCCCTCCATGACGATCGCTCGCGACAGTGTCTCCTCACCGACCCGTCTGCGACGGCCCCCTTCCATCCCCGACGACCACCCGCGATGGCCTCCCCTTACTGACCCGCCCGTGACGACCTTCCCGCCCCTCCGGCCTCCCCTCGTCGGCCCGCCCGCGACGGCCCCATCTCCCATCCCCGATGACCGTTCGCGATGGCCTCCGTTTGATAGTCTGCCCGCGACGGCCCCCTCCCTCCCAGGTGCTCGAACCTCCTCTTCCCCTCTTCCCCTATTCAGCCCGCTCGCGACAGCCTCCCTTACCGTGAGCGGCAAGAAACGAGCGAAAAATACCCTCGGTCCACAGTGAACCACGAGAAATCGAGAGGAACCGATCGCTGGTCCACGCCTCGCTCCATGGATGCGCCAGTCAAATTTTATTTTAAATAATAATATAAAAATAAATATATAAAAATAAAATAATATAATAAAAATATTTTATGATCGATTTTGTGATTGATTTTGAAAATTAAATATTATAAAAATAATTATGACTAATTTTATGATTGATTTTTTCATTAAAAAATTTGAAAATAATTAGCAACCAATTTTATGATCGATTTTATAAATAAAAAATATTTTAACAAATTAACAATTGATTTTATAATCAATAAATTAATTAAAAATAGAAATAATTAGCGATTGATTTTATTAATTAAAATTTAAAATAATTAGTGACTCATTTTGTGATCGATTTATTAATAAAAATATTTTAATAAATTTAACAATCAATTTTGTGATCGATTTTATTAATATAAAAAATTAAAATAATTAGCAATTGATTTTGTGATCAATTTTATTAATAAAATATTTTAACAAATTGACGATCGATTTTACAATCAATATATTAATTAAAAAATTAAAATAATTAGTGACTAATTTTATGATTAATTTATTAATAAAAAATTTTAAAATAATTAACAACTGATTTTATGATCGATTTATTAATAAAAATATTTTAATAAATTTAACGATCGATTTTATGATCAATTTTAGTGATCGATTTTGCAACTGATTTTAAAAATAAATATTATAAATTTAATATTTTTTATTTTGATTATTAAATTGATCATAAATTTTATGATCGATTTAAATCGATCGTAAAGTTTTGCAATCAGAGTTTTTGCTATCGATTAAAATCGATCACAAAATAGATCAGCAACCAATTTTTATTATTTTACAATCAATTTTTGGTCGCTAAATCTTTGTTTCTTGTAGTGATTTGGCTGTGTCATGTGGCCAATCCAAGTGTGGGGTTTGAGGCGTGACAGAATGATATCAGAGCTTAGGTTATGATCATTAGAGATTGTGGTGCAAGTAGCATTGGAAGACATATAGGTTCAATTATAAGAATTTCTTTAGATCTTAGAAAATGATGTATCTTGAGCGTAAGTAGAATGGTTATTAAAATTAAATACAATTTCTTGTGATACTATGAATTGTTAGAAGTCCTACATCTTGATTTATTTGGTATTTTGCCTAATGAGCATAAGTTGAGCAAGTATATCTAGTTCTTATGATAAGTGAAATGTGTGGATTTTTATATTCCTTGCTTATACTGAATGTTGTTTACTAATTGGTGAAAGTTGGGATAGCACTCCTATATGGGTGATGGTTGGTATCATTTATGTCGATAAATAGAGAACTAGATGGCAACTATTAAGGATTACAGTTTGTTGAAAGTTTTAAAATTTTAAGGTTATAATATATAGTTTCAAGGCAAAAGAAGATAAGATGAACTCAGACGTTTAAGACATAGTGTTGGCATGTACAATGTGGATATTCGAAGATAAGAATGACTTTTATAAATATTTAATATTTAGTAAGATGAATGGATCGGAGTAGTGCAGCGAAAGCATGATAGAATTATAACTTGCAGGTTATATGAAAATTTTGATATATGACTTTATGAGGATTAATTTTAGAAGAATATAATTATTTGTATATATATCTATAATCAAGTTGGGATTCATCTTCATATATATAATAATAGTCATTTTATATAGTTAATTTTCTATGGCGGTGATTGCAAGGCAATGAAAGTAGTCGAGATATCCCTAAATATTATTTTGATTAAGATAACTAAAAATTTTGGATTAGTTGAATCTGTGTATGGGTGTGAATAATATAAAGGGCAGTATGGGTAGTATGTACAATCATATGTAAATATGGTGGTGAGTGGAATAAGTCTCGTAAACTTAGAAGTCGGTAGAAATCGAGGAAAAGGACTACCACTTGTGCTTTTAATTTACTTCAGGAGGTAATTTAGTTTGAAAGTCAAAAATATAAATTATGATGAAAAAGAATATAAGTATACATATTAAAGAACGGATGCTAGTATGAGGATTTACGAGTAAAACAATAATGATTGAGATGAGGGTATGATTTACTAGTGAAAAGACACCAAAAGTAAATGAATGAGTGTGTTGAATTGCATCAAGAAGTCGGGAGATAGAGGCAGATGCTTTCTTCGAATGTTGAATGTTTATCAAGAGAAAATTGATGTGGAGAAAGAAAATAAATAAAGAAAGGTATGATTTATTATTGCATATAATAAGTTTATGCATACTCAATATTTGAATAACTAATCTGAGTTTATTCAAATTTTATCATGTTGGAGGACTTAGTAGTGATCAATTTTGAATTATATTATTAAAATTTTATAACTACTTGAATATGATCTTAGTATGTTTTGAAAAAGGATTTAAGATGATATTCGAGAAGTTAAGGAATTGATACTTGGTCAAATATTCTTAAGGGACTTGGAAAGAAATTTAAGATTTATGGAGAGTTATTTGGATAAATATATCTGAATTGAAAATAATATACTAAGATTTAATTAAATTCTACTATCTTATATAATGTTTTGCATAAGCAATGGTATAAAGATGTAAGTAGTTATAAAATATAAAATTATTTTAATAAGAATTCCTCCAAGAGTATGTAGATTGAACAATAAATGCCTAATACTTTTATCGGTAGCCATTGATACAAGTCATAGAATTGAAGCTCTTTTGAATATTAGCATATTTGGTGATAAAATTTGAAAGTCGATTAAATCTAATTTTATTATGGATTTAAAATTTGAAAATTATTAATCATTGAATCATGATTGTGGGTATGTATCGATTAAGAATAATTAAGTTACTATTTTTTGGAAAGAGATGATCATGTATTGACTAAGGTAATGCTAAGAAATGAAAAGATACAAATCTAGTAAATATTGCAAGCATGCCTAGTAGAGGATGGTGCTAGATTTCAGAAGTATAACGTTTGAAAGGAGATCATCAAAAACTAAATTAAGATTTGCAATGCTATATTTTGAATTTGAATTTGAAGTCTAATTTTGATAGTTAAAGCAAGTGCAAAGGGTAAGAAAGGAAATATTGTAATCCAAATCTACTAAGGATTGCTTATATAATGAGATTAATACAAAGTCATCCCTGTAAAAGGAGTAAAGTGATTACAAATGGTGGCATCTATGAATTTGGAGGCTTGATACTTGAACTTGTGTCTTCATTATGCATAGGATTACAATGATGGACATAACTTTTCTATGAATTCTTGGATATTATCCAGTTAATTAGATTTTGATAACAGTAAAGTAGCAAGTGCTGATATGCAATAAAATAATTGTAAGTAGAATAATTAAATTATAGATACCTTTGCATATGAGTATATTGGGTGAAAAAAAAAAGAAGAGAAAAGCAAAAGCAAGAAGCAGAAGAAAAGATTAGCAAATCCTAGACAATTTGATATTAGAAGAAATAGTAGAATCGGAATTATAAATGTTAAAGGAAGAGGGAGACCATAGTAATATAGTTGCTAGTATGATCAAATTGATCTAAGTTAATATATTAAATTGATTTCTATCTGACACCCTAGTTATAAGAAGTATGACAGATATGCAAAGCTATTACAAGAGAGTTGGTAGAGATTCTTGTTCTTTGAGAGTTGCTATGGGGGATTTGTAATGCCAATTAACTATAAGTATATTTAGAAACTGAAGGGATTGTGATAAATTTAAAGACTTGTCGAAAAGTTAGCTGTCCATAATAGAATAGAGAATTAGCTATAGAAGATTAGAGACCTTAAAATTATTTTGAAGGATGAGAGAATTAGAGATCTTAAAAGGATCCTCACCATTAAGATTTTAATCATAGACTAGCATGTGAATCACATTGATAGAATTTGTCAGTAGAGCCTAAGAGTAGTAATGTGAATTTAGCAACGATGAATTAAGGATGTAATTCGAGTTTGAACATGTAAATTTTGAGGATGAAATTTATTTAAGGGAGGAGGATTGTGATGCCTGGACCCACGTCCGGTGGTAGCAGATGCACGTCCTCATTGCGCATGCTCGCATGCGAACCAACAGAAAAAAAAAAGAGAGGAAGAAGGAACACTGTGGAACCTTCTCCCTCTTTCTCCCACGTTCTATCCCTCCTCTCTCCCTCTTCTCTCCCTCTCGTGCACGCCTTCTCCTTAGGGCTGGCAAAATATGACCCGACCTGCCAATCCGACCCGTATTCGATCCGCCATAAACAGATTTGAGTTTAGACTAAACAGATTTGGGTCATAAATGGGTTGACCCATTTAATCCGTTTAATAATTGGATCAGATTTGAGTTTTAGATATCTGATCCGTTTAACCCATTTAACCCATTTAATATTCAAATCGGGTTGAGTCAGATAACCCATTTAAGCTGTTTAACCTATTTCTGACCCATTTAATCCGACCTGTTTAACCTGTTTCACCCATTTAAGATCTATTTAATCTGTTTAAAATATATTTAACCTATTTCTAATCTATTTAACCCAACTTGTTTAACCTATTTAACCCATTTAACCTAATTTGACCTATTTAATAAACGGAATAAACGAGTCTGATCGGGTTATCTATTTAATAAATAGGTTGGATTCATATTTGAATTTTTGATCCGTTTAATAAACAGGTCGGATTTGGGTTGATGATTTTCTGACCCGACCCGCATTGACCCAACCCGTTTATTACCCGACCTGACCCGATTGCCACCTCTACTTCTCCCTCCCGCACCCTCTCTCTCTCTCCCATTTTCTCTTTTGCACGCTCGCTCCCTCCTCTATTTTTCTTTTTTTTTCTTCTTCTTCCCTCCCCATCTCTCTCCCTCACACACTCTCTTCCCTCCCCATCTCTCTCTCCCCCCCTTCCCACTATGAGTGTGTGTGTTGTTGGTAGGAAACAGAGAAAGAAAAAAAAAAAGAGGAGAAAGGGGAGATCCGAACCCTCTTCCTCCCTTGTGTGTGTAAGTGGGTGCGTCTGTGTGTGCGCGCGCAAGGATGTGTGTGTGAGTGGGTGGAAAAGAAAAAATAAAAGAAAGGGAAAGAAACAATAAAAGAAAAAAAATGAAAATCTCTTTCTTCCTCTCTTTTCTCTCTCTCCTTCCCGCTTCTTCCTTCCCTTCACCTCTTCTTCTTCTTCTTGTCACTGTCGTAAGTTGTGTTGCTGTCGTAGGTCAGCTTGTTAGAAGGTGTGCGGCAAATTGAATTGGCTTGTCGGTTGGATTTTGCTACTGTAAGAAATAAAGATCTCTAATCACAACCACCTACATTAATTATGAATGGTTGGTATCAT
Source organism: Elaeis oleifera (assembly GCA_000441515.1). Lineage (NCBI taxonomy): Eukaryota > Viridiplantae > Streptophyta > Magnoliopsida > Arecales > Arecaceae > Elaeis > Elaeis oleifera. The sequence goes on along the minus strand of KE506774.1, from coordinate 87,335 downwards.
ATGTTAGAAGTTATAGCATTGCATATGCGCATGTACGGTAAACTTTGATTCCTTATGATCCTAAATTATGTAATTTGTATAAGTATAGCAAATGTCTAAATTTATGAAGTGATAATGATAATCAAATAAAAGAATAAATTATATAATAAATTAAAATCGGAGCATCTGGACTGATCATGATATCAGTATGGCTTAGCCAGGGGCAGATACGTAATATTCTTATCAGTATGGCCTAGCCACGGGCAGATACATCGTATTCTTATTAATATGGCCTGGCCATGGACAGATACATGATATTCTTATCAATATGGCCTAGCCACAGGTAGATACGTGGTATTCTTATCAATATGGCCTCACCACACATAGGAACATGGTACTTTTATCAGTATGGCCTCTCCACGGGCAGGAACGTGGTGTGTTAGTATGGCCAGTCATAGATAGGAGCGTGACCGTGAACAGTCCACAAGCGGAAACTCTGATCCGATCCACATTATATAAATTATAATAAAGTAATAAATGAGAATAATAGCTTGGTGTTGATGTTAACAGAAATATTAATAATTGAAGTGAAATCCTCATTGAATGAAAATTTGCTGATTCGATTATACATGATGAGCATATTAGGGCTGCTACTGATGGAGTATTATATTCATCTAAACTATCATATATTGAAACTTGATGAACATTCTGGTAGCATTATTAAGTTGGGCATATGAGTATTCAATTGTTAATTATTGAGATTTAAATTATTATTTTCTTAAGAAGTATGTCTATTAAAGAATTGTTATCTTTCCATGTTGGTGTGTGTGCTTAGAAAATTCTTACTAAGCTATTAGCTCATATCATCATTTCTGTTTTTTTAGAGCCGTAGAACATCTAGCTATTCGGGGTTGATTTGGAACTTTTAATGAAAGGTAGTAATAGATAAGTTTTTATCGGATACTGGAGATATCTGAACCATATATTTTGAATAATCTCAATTTTGATAAAAACTTCGCAACAAACTATTTGTTTTAATTATTTATCTTTTGATGTTAAGTGTTCTAGTTTAGTTTATCAGGCCTTACATATGCTCTAGAATTTCACTCTAGAGAATATGCGGCCGTGTCATGTGACCAATCTAAGTATGGGGTTTGGGGCATGAAAATTGCAACCACCAAGTTCTTGACTAATGAGAACCTCCATTTGAAAACGATAGTTGGTTTGAGGATTTTGTTGGCTTTAAGTTTCTTTTAAGATCCAAACTTATAATACAAGCAAAATTTTTATAATTCAAGTGGCCACGATTTTTTTGATTACACCCAAGAGGTATGATTTTTGGGGAGAAATTTATTGAAAAGACTAATAGGAAAGGTTTGCCGGGGCATTTTGACAATAGCTCAAAACTTAAAAAATTATAAGTGTACTGTAGAATAGGAACGTTGTGAGAATATAGAGAGTTTTTACATTGCTTATTCTCACACATATAGGTTTTAGGATTTTGATAAGTAAAGAAAGCTAATTAGTATTGATGAAACCCAAACACTTTCTCTTGGCCCCATTTAGCATAACAAGGCTTTATGTTAGCATTTCTTAATTGCAGCCAAATTTGAGGTGCTAATTTATACTTGTTTTGTTCCAAAACTTTTTTTTTTTTGGGTTAAGAAATGCCGAAGCTTTATTAGAACAATAAAAGGATTACAGCAAGAAAGGTTTGGATCAGTATAAACCCCAGAGAAGCATACAAGTTCAGAGAAAACCATCCAGATATATACCAAAATTGTATGCCCACTCAAGCAAAATACATCGTAGGTAAATATAAGTAGAAACAGGAGTACATAACGCGAAGAACCCCAAACTTGAGGATAGCAAGGCGGTGTATGTTTCTCCGCTGTAACCGGATAACTCAATTCTGAAAAACTATATATTCTTGAACAGAAGATCTGAAAACTGATGAACAACTGACATGATAATCAAAGTGTAAGAAAATATATATCCTTGAACAGCAAATTTGAACAACTGTAATAGGATAAGTGATGTAGCTATTGAATAGAGAAATATAGAGAATCCAAAAATAGAAACAAACAGAAAATGAGAGAATCAAAAATTACATTGCTTCACGTGTATGGTCTTTTATACAAAGCAAGATCTACAACTGCTTAACTACTAATCCAATTACGTCCTGTCAGCTCAGCTAGGAATGCGACAAACTAACAACCTACAACTATGAAACTAACAGCTTCTAACTATCTTTCCCACCAACAATATTGATAAATAATTACATGCTTCAGCCCCCCCTCAAGATGGAGATGGGTTAAGATTAACCAATCCCATCTTGGATGTGAAAAAGTGGAAAAGGTGAGAAGTTAAAGGCTTGGTAAACAAGTCTGCTAACTGATACTTAGCAGGAATATGAGCTGTTTGAATAAACCCTTGAAGCATTTGTTGGCGTACTATATGGCAGTCAATGTCAAGATGCTTTGTTCTTTCATGGAAAATAGGGTTTTTTGAGATATGGACTGTGGCTTGGTTGTCACACTTCAAAGGGATAGGATGGGAGAAAGGGAGCTGAAAATCTGCAAGAATTAGGAGATCCATTGTAATTCACAAACTGTGGTAGCCATGCTCCTATATTCTGCTTCGACTGAAGATCTGCTGATGGTGGATTGCTTTTTGGATTTCTAGGAATGAGAGCAGATCCCAGAAATACATAATATCCTGTTAAAGATCTTCTGGTGGTTGGACAAGTGGCCCAATCAGCATCACAAAATGCCTGGAGTTGCAGTCATTCTGTGAGGGAAAAATAAGCCTTTTGCAGGAGTGCCCTTTAAGTATCGAAGGAGATGAAGAACTGCATTCCAATGAGGCTTTCTAGGGGTTTGAAGAAACTGACTCAGAGTTTGAACCGCATAGGTGATGTCTGGTCTGGTGAGGTTAAGATACAATAGTTTCCCATCAATACGTCTGTATCTTTCTGGTTCAGAAAGCAATTCACCTATATCTGGAGTCAATCTCAAGCTTTTAGACATAGGATAGTCAATTGATTTAGCATCACGTAGCCCAGCATCTTGTAAAATATCTAATATATATTTTCGTTGACTGAGGAACAGTCCTGCATCTGATCTAGCTAATTCTACGGCCAGAAAATACTTGGCATATCCCAAATCTTTAATAGTAAAAACCTGATGAAGATAGCTTTTCACCTGAAGAATAGCTTCTTCATTGGGTCCTGTAATGAGGAGATCATCTACATAAACAAGCAGAGCTAGAAAAGTGTCACCAGAACCCTTTGTAAATAAGCAATTGTCATGAAGGGACTGTTGGAAGCCAAAATCAAGAAGCTTAGAAGTAAGTTCTTTATTCCATTGCCTACCAACCTGCTTTAAACCATACAAGGATTTGACAAGCCTGCAAACCTGACCTAGTTGTGCTTTATCATAGATTTCTGGTGGTGTCATATAGAGTTCTTCATCTATGTGACCATGCAAATATGCATTGTTGATATCATATTGATGAATGGCCCAATGATTTGCTGCAGCAATAGCTAAGAAAATTCTGACTGTGACTGTTTTAGCAACAGGAGAGAAACTAGCTGTATAATCAAGGCCATACAATTGATTATATCCTTTAGCCACTAACCTGGCTTTATATCTTTCTACTGTGCCATCTGTATTGTACTTCATCCTAAACACCCATTTAGAATTAATGGCCTTTTGATTGGCAGGTAATGTGGTGAGTTCCCATGTACCATTGGACTCTAAAGCTGTAAGTTCCTTATTCATGGCCTCAACCCATTTAGGATCTCTCTTGGCTTGATAAAAGAAGTTGGTTCATGAACAGTTGACACATTTGCAATAAAAGAAATGTAATTAGGGTGAAAATAAGAGTATGCAGGGTATAGGAAGGTAAGGATATACCTGGGGATACTGCAGAACCTGATTAAGCTTCAGAAGCAATCACAGCAGGAAGTGTAAGGGTGCTGTTAGAGTGAATAATGGTAATAAAATCTTTTAGCCAGTTAGGTTTGGAGGTAGGTCTATTACTTTTCTAGGTGGTGGTGGAGTTAGAGAAGGTGTGGGAGTATGGGAAGTAGGGAAAATAGTAGATGGTGTAAGAATGGGATGAGTAACAGTCTTAGGTACTGAAGAAGTAGAATCAAGATCATCAGAAGTGAGAACAGGTTCTGTGGGTGAAGGTGCGGGCATGGAAATGTAGGAAGAAGAAGGAAGAGAAGAAGTGATAGGAGATGAATCAAATACAGGATTGGGAGCAGGTGAAAGAGATGTAGGCTCACTGTGTTGTTGATAGGGAAAGATATGCTCCTTGAAAACCACGTCTCTGGAGATACAAAGTGTTTGGTTCTAAGTCATGAAGTTTGAAAGCTTTATAACCTATAGGATATCCCAGAAATACACCTGTGTGCCCTTAAATCAAATTGTCTTTTGAGGTGAGAGATTGGTAGTATAACATAAACTGTCAAAAACCTTCATATGGGAGTAATCTGGTGGTTTACCATTAAGAACCTCATAAGGTGTTTTCCATTCTAGGATTCTGGTAGGTAACCTATTTACAATGTGAGTAGCAGTAAACAAGGATTCTCCCCAAAACCTTTTAGGTAAATGAGATTGGAACATTAAAGGTCTAGCCACTTGCAATAGGCGTTTATGTTTTCTCTCAACCACCCCATTCTGCTGCAGAGAATAAATGCAAGACCTTTGATACAAAATACCGTTATTCTGAAAATTTTAACACAAGAACTGTTGATGAACTCAGTACCATTATCACTTCTTATGGTTTGGACTATGGAATTGTATCTGGTATGAACCATGGTGAGGAAAGTATCTATAACTGAAGGTGTTTGGGCTTTATCATCCAACAAGTATGTGCAAGTGGTCCTACTAAAATCATCAACTAAAGTTAACATATAATTGGCTCCTGATATAGAATACTCTCTGTAAGGGCCCCACAAATCTACATGAATCAACTGAAAACATTTCTCTGAACAAGTAGTACTAATGGAAAAAGGTATTCTTTGTTGTTTTGAAACATGGCAGATATCACAATCAGAAATATTTGACATACTATCAACAGTTGGTATATGGTATAAAGCTGCTTTAGAAGCATGTCCTAGTCTGTGATGCCATATGAATGACTGATCACAGACTTTATTACAGGTATTGTAATTACATGTAGTACTAGGGATATGAAGGGTTGAAGGTGAACAAAAAATGGGCTGAAACAAAGTGTTGTCCACTCTATACAAGCCCCTTTTCATCATTCCAATAGCAAGTACCTCCTCAGTCAATAGGTCCTACAAAACACAGTGGTTAGGGAAAAAATAACTTTTATGTTGGAGGTTTTGCTAATTTGCTCACAGATAATAGGTTATGTTTGAAGGTAGGAATGTGCAACACATCTGTGAGCTTTAATTTTGAGCTAAGGCTTATGTTTCCTAAATGGTTTACAGTTTTGGTAGTTCCATCTGGTAAATACACAGGCATTTCAATGTTAGGTTTGACTTTGGTTTCAAATAAGGCTAGGTCATATGTCATGTGTGAGGTTGCTCCTGTGTCAACTATCCATACACCTTTTTCTATGTTATCATTACTGAAAGAGCAATGAGAATACTGGTTACCTGCAAATCCTGAGAAGTTAGAGCAGTTTGTATCAGAAACAGACTTTTCTTTCATGTACTTGCAATTTCTTGCTGCACAACAGAAATTAAGCTTGCATTCCAGTTATCTCCCTTGGTAGTTTCTGCTTGATCTGTCACGCCCCAAATCCGGGACATAACACGGCCATGCTACCGAGGGATGGAACCCCCGATAACACGAAGCCAATCCATCATAATCATCTAAAATTCATCAAATAAATAATTCAATTCCATTATTCGTCAAATAATTGAACTAACATTGGTTCAGAGCATCTAAATCTAAAAGCAAGTACCAACCCGAATCTCAACATTCATAAATAACTTACTATAAGTTCATGATCGTCATATATCTAAACCTCATTTAC
>KE506774.1:65457-77078 GCA_000441515.1 Elaeis oleifera | reverse complement strand
TTCTTCCTTCTTGTTCTCTTCTTCTTTTTTTTTCTTTTTTTTTTTTTTTTTTTTTTTTTTTTTCCTGAGTGGCTTAGTGGGCTTTAGGCCCAACGGGCCGGTTATCACATGATCAGTCTCCTCTAATGGATTGTGTTGCATCTGTGCTGCCATATTTGCCCGAGACTTTCCTTTCTGCTTAAATTCATTGAACCAGTCTGGATATCTATGTAACTTGAAGCATGTATCCCTGACATGACCAGCTCTATTACAGTAATTACAGTATCTGTCTTCCTTTTGGTAACGTCACCCTTCTTTTGTTGCATCTTTCCATTTCCAGGTTCTTTCTTGGAGCTGTAATTCTTAACCACTATTGCCATCTGATCACTAACATTTTCATGAATTTCTCTTTGCTTTTCAACTCTTAAGACTATAGAGTAAGCTTTATTAACATTTGGCAAAGGATCCATTAGCAAAATCTGGTTCCTCACATGATCATACTTATCACTTAGTCCCATTAAAACTGAATCAACTTATCATGTCCGTCTATCTCAGCTATTTGCTTCGCTACGCCACAGTTACATGCTGGTAATGGCCTTAAGCAGGCTAACTCATCCCACAACTTTCTGAGCTTAGTAAAATAAACAGCAATTGGCAAGTTTCCTTGAGCAAAAGAACTAATCTCCCTCATGATTTGGTACTGCAATGGACCATTGCTTTCCCCAAACCTCTGTTCAATTTCTGTCCAAAGTTCCCTAGCACTGGTAGCATACAAGAAAGCTTCTACTAGATCTTTAGAAATTGCATTAAGAATCCATGAAATCACCATACAATCAACTCTTTGCCATTTCTCAAAATCTTCTGAATCTACTTCAGATTTCTCAATCTTGCCATTTATAAACCCTAATTTGTCTTTAGCACTCAAAGCTATAACCATTGAGCCACTCCAAGACAAGTAATTAGTGCCATTCAAAGGAGCACTCACCAGAATCATGCTCGGACTATCAAAATTCTGAAGATTCAGGGCTCCATCTCTAGATCTGTTCGCAGCATTGCTTGTATTTCCAAATTCAGTCATCTTCTAGATCTCAGATCGACAGTTACCTTGATCTAGAAGAACAAACTCTCAGATCAAAATATCAAACAACCGATCTCTGTAATAACGAAATTTGGATCTCCATAGCTACACAGGTTATAGCTCTGATACTATGATGTAGCTATTGAACAGAGAAAAATAGAGAATCCAAAAATAGAAACAAACAGAAAATGAGAGAATCAAAAAATTACATTGCTTCACGTGTATGGTCTTTTTATACAAAGCAAGATCTACAACTGCTTAACTACCAATCCAATTACATCCTGCTAGCTCAGCTAGGAATGCAACAAACTAACAGCCTACAACTATGAAACTGACAGCTTCTAACTATCTCTAACTATCTTTCCCGTCAATAATATTGATAAAATAAATTACATGCTTCAATAAGCCAGCAGCACGAGGATCTATATGGAAGGCGACGTGTGCTTTTGAAGAAAAAGCCTTCAATCATAATGGAGTAAGAGCATTCATCATTATCAATTACCCATTGATTGAATAAGATTGCACGGAAACTTGGCACATAAGTACTTGAAGTAGCTTGGATAGAAAAGTTAGCAAGAAAATGATAGTAGAGCGCCCAAACTTCTTCCTCCTGTCAGTAATAAATATGAAATAATATAGTACCGAAAACACAGTAATCCGACGAAGAAGATAGATGCAGAAAAATGACTGGAGGTCATATAAATCAGCATAAAATACAGGTAGCAACCAGCACATCATCAGCAAAGGAGTAAGACTTATGTAGCAACAGAACAGCAGATGAAAAGGCTTCATGCAATGAAATTGAGACCGTAGCCCACAAATGAGGATATGGGTATCACTGATAATTGTCCTACATAATAAGGTTCTCCATGAATGTACCTGCAAAAAGATATTAAATAATGTGTTAGATCTTTCCTGTCAGAACACTTGTCATTTTCTATGAAACTTTTCCATTTTTTGTCTTCACTTGCTTTCACTGTTGCTTTTTTATTTGTCCCTCTTTTCTTTTCTTTTCTTTTGTATCTCAATTTTTCTTCTTCTTTTCTTTTTTTTTTCTTTTTCCTTTCTTTCATTTTTTGTATAACTATTTTTTCATGCATCAATTGTGTACATCCTTTGGGAAGGATAGCTTTTATATACAATATAAAGTACACATATAACAGACCATAGCCTGTGACTGAGTAACGTAACCCACTGCATACATATGAAGATCCAAACACACACACAGTGTGAAACAAGCAGCCAACAGTAGCTTCGATATTGTTAGTAAGGGTCCAATATACAGCCATTTCCTATGGGTGACAGATGTCCAGTAATTTAGAAATAAAGGGACAGTAATCCGATGATGTAAATAGATCCAGAAAATGATTGTATAGCATATAAATCAACATGAAGAGCATGTAGCAAACAAGGACATCATCAGTAGAGAATCAAAACCTATGCAGCAATGAATCAACGGTTGAAAGAGCTTCATATAATGAAATTGAAATGGTAGACCACAAGTGAGGACCTGGGTATCATTGATAAAAAGCTTACTTATTAAGGTTGTCCAGTAATGTACCTGAAAAAAGGAAAAGCTAAAAAATACATTAGATATTGCCTGTCAAAGCACTCATCATTTTTTATGACTCTCCCCTCCAATTTTTATCCTCACTCGTTTTCACAATTACTCTTTTGATATTTCTCTTTCTCTTTTCTTTCCTTTTGTTTCTCAACTTTTTCCTCATTACTTCTCTTTTTCTTGTATCCTCTTTCTCATTTTTTTGTAATTGGTTTTATGTATCAATTGCATACATCTTTTGGGCAAGATGATCTTTGTATGCAACATAAAGTTCATATAACAGCCCATTCCTTCTGGTTGAGTGGTATAACCCACTACATACATGTGAAGACCAAAATACATAGGGGAACTTTGCTTCCATATTGACAGTAAGGGCCAAAATACAGCCCCTTCAAGAAGTAGCCCAGTGTTTCAGGTGAGTAGAAGCACTAATACCTTCAGCTTTCCTTTTTTCCATTCATATTCTTTGTACCCCCCTTACTCGCCAATATGTACCATGCAAAGGAAGAAAAAGACTGCTCCTTGATTTCACACTAATTCTCATAACTTTGCTCATTATTTTGTTTCAAATTCATACCATATCATAATGGTGTCATAAACCTCAACAAAGTTATGACTATAGTTATGATTCAACAACCTGTATTGAGAGATGCCAATCCAATGGAACTTCAGATCCGCAGCTGAAGCTAATAAGTTTCCCAGCAACACCAATAATATTTTGGAGTTAGAGCCCTGCAAATGTTAGCCAAAAGAGTATATTAGTAATTCAAGATTAAAGTCCGCCTTCTTCCATGACTGCAAACAATACTTATTGGCTTTGTGACTGCCATAGTATATGGTATGCTGGTTCAGTTGTAGAAGCTTCAGACTCCAACGCATCCAACCTCCACCATTCAATAGCTGAGTTCCAAGCTGGAGAGAAGCCGTAAGCAAGGCCTAAACCTCTGCACTACAACAGAAAGGAAGTAAGTTATCATAGCAACAGAGGTGAATAAAATACAGTCTGATCATCCTCCAGTTGGGCTTATCTAACAGATTGGATTCCATACGCATCAGCTTGCAACAGGTAATTACAGTTAAAGTCTAAGTTATTCTCATCTGACCATTCAAAATCCCCTTGATGAGCCAACTGAGCTATATAATTAATCTGCAACTTGATTGGCCTCACGAAAAGTATGTGTAATCTTGCAGTATTGCCAAGTATTTTCCATTGATATATATCCTCAAGGAAGGGGATATGACTGAATCTTTGTATCGTTGGGCATTCAGCCATGATACCACCGTGGCCGAATCCCCTTCAGTCCATATACAAATTGCATTAAGTTCATATATATCAGCACGAAATCCAAGCCATGCAGCCACTAACTCAGTGAATGGGATAGAACACTTAGGAAGAAGCTTTCCACCAGCTCTCAATAATACAGCTTCCTTATTTCTAATCACATAACCTACCGCAGCTTGATCAGAGGTAACAGAAGCATCAAAATTAACTTTCAAAACTCCAACGGGAGGGGGCAACCAATACACCAGGCGGGTAAAACCAAGGAAGATTCCTTTGGATGTGGCTGACCCAGTACCTACACGGAGCTTGGAAAGTCCTTTGAATAATACAATCAGAATTAGCAGCATAGACAGATAGGCATCGAATAATTTGCATCGGCGTCGTAGTCTTGTTATTAAAAATGCGGTCATTTCGGGATTTCCACAATAACCAAGCTAAATATGCCACCAATGATTTCTGTCCATTCTACACTAAGGCATTGGATAGGAAATCAATCCAGCAATACCGACAAAGAGTATGGATGGAAATTCACTTGGTACATGTGACAAAATTGTTGCCAGCAATTCTTAGCCATTTGACATGCAATAATGGGATGGGAGCAATCCTCTTCTTGATTAGGACAAATATCACAAAATCTATCCTCATGAGGAATAATATGACTATGGGCTGATAAAGCTTTAGTAGGTAATCTATCCTAAGCCAATCTCCAAAGAAAGTTTTAACATGAGGAACTTTTAAAGACCAAATCCAACCACACCTACATTGAGCTGCTCGAGTATTAGTTGGGGAGAAAGTTCTCATATCCTATAAGGAGACATGAATTGTTCCAAAACTATTTGATTGAGTTCCAAAAGGCAAAAACAAAGAAAAGAACTATTTCCTTGTACAGATACCGCATGTTCCTTAAAGGGGACACGGAAGCAACAAGACCAATACAAATATTCTTAGCAGTCTCTTATTCTTCCTTAATCATTGCGCATCACTTAAAAAAGTGAGCTGCATAATTAAATAAATTTTGGGAAGTCAAATGCTAGGCCTTTTCTTTGTCAGAGAATAGTATTATTATTGCCATATAGTGGGTAGATATTATTTATTTATAAGTCAATGACATTGTAGATGAATATCTAGCTAATAAAAAAAGAGTGATATGGTACTCTTCTAACATTTACTAATGTGAGGGAGCAAGTGCATGAATCTGAATGTGCCAGTTGGTGTTAGTGCTTTTAAATATTAACTTAATTCTAGATTTGTAATATGTGGTTCTCCTGCTACCGTTCTTTAAGAAAAGTCACTTGGTTCAAACTTAGTTATTATTTTGATCGAGAATTTAAGTTATCTCTATTTGCTTGTTTCAGCCACTTCGTTAAGTTAAATAAAAGAGTTGGACTTTGCCGGATTTATAGATTTTTCCTTCAGCCAATGTAAAACGATTTGTTTTACCGAACTAGAGGTAAAATGAAGTACCCTATCTATAGTTAACCCGAGCTTAGTACAATAACAGACATACTCAAGCTTGTTTGGCTCTCAACGAGGATGACAATTTATAACCCAGCCAATTAATCTGATCTACAAATAATTTACCTTAAATAGATTCAAATTTGATATGAATAGATTTGAGTCATATCAACTCGTATGGATCTGTTTATGGAATAGATTAGAATCACATTTAGACCTTTGACCTATTTAACTTATTTTATCCTAATTATAATTGGATCGACTATCCAATTAATCCGTTTAAGATCTATCTAGTCTGTTAAAAATATTTTAACCTATTTCAGTTCAGTTTAATCCAATCCACTTAATATATTTAACCTATTTAAATAATTTCAGTCCATTTAAAACCCACTTAAACTATTTTATCAGATTGACATATTTAATCAATAGGTTATGCAGATTTTATAGGATTATCTATTTAATTAATGGATTGGATTTTGGTCTGATGGATTGTTATTCGGATTATCTATTTTGTCGAATTGTTAATCCGAGCCGATCCATATCTGACCCGATCCGACATTACAAAACAGCCAAAACTCTATACATATATATACACATCTTGTCCACTATACATGGTATGTGCAATACTATATACATGGTACACACAATCAGCTATACATGATACATGCAATCAAGTATATATAGCATATGCAATCCTCTATATATTATATATACAATCAGCTATATATGATATATGCAATCAGTTGTAAATGGAATGTATCAACGATGTAATATTTGGTATCAGACATGGTCTTCACGGTAATCACCAAATCAAGAGATATCCTTCCTTTAACATCCCTCTTCAAATTGATGCTAGAGATCAACAAGCATCAATTTGCCAACTAAATTAGCATGAAAAGCTTGATATATGTCCATTGAACCATTAGACTTCACTTTAATTATATATACCCATTTGCTACCGATCACATAACATCCATAGGTTTAGGAATTAAATCCCAATGGTGATTAATCTTGGATGCACGAAGCTCTTCGGCCATTGTTTTCTTCAACAGTCATGCTCAACTACAATTGCTTATAGGTAAAGGAATATAACTGCAATTGCTTATGGGTAGAACGACGTAGTAGCGAAGGATTTATACATTGATCGCACTATGTTGACTCTAGGCTAGGAATATTATCAAGAAAGGAATTTGGGGTAGGATCTCTGGGGTCATGATTGGTAGGAGGCATGATTAGCATTGCCACTACTGGATCTTGAGTAATAACTTCAATACAAGATGAATTATTAGTCTCCAAAGGCAAACTATCTGAAAATCTGAGCAAGAGATAAGTAGATTGATTCAATTGATTAGACTTATTGAAAAGATTACTAATTTCTTGAGATGAATCATGGTAATAGAAAGTTTCAAAAAAATAACATGGTGAGATATGCATCTGCATTTATTTGGGGAATCATAACAAAGATATTCTTTTGTTTATCACGGTAACCAAAAACACACTTCACAGCTTTGGAAGATGATGTATTTCATTCACAAGGAGGAAGTAATACCAAAAAAATGTATCTCAAAACACAGAGTTGACTTTAATTTGGAGGTTTATTATAGAGATAAATCCATGGTAACTTGTTGTCAAGAATGGATGAAGGTTATCGATCAATGAGATATGTTGCTGTATAAATACCCAAAAGAGAAATGGAACATGAGACTCAAGTAAAAGGATTTGGACAACTACAATATTATAATTTTTCTTTTAACTATTCCACTTTATTTAGGAGTTTGTGGACATATTTGTCATGGTAAATTTTTTTTTATGAAAAAGGAACAAGCTATGAAAGCAAACCCCCTCCGCCCACCAACCCCTAAAAAAAAAAAAAAAGGAAGAAAGACTTGATTACTTTGCCAAATTAAGTTTCTACCATAATAATACAAGACTTTCGCAATACTTATGAGGTTAGATTTGGCACACAAAAAATAAATCCGTATGAACCATGTACAATGATTGATGAACAAAGTATCTATAATCTAGTCTAAAGGGAATTAGGATGGTCCCAATGAATTAGTGTGTATCAAATCAAATAGAGAATCAATTTTTTATATATTAAACGTAAAAATAATTTGAGGTCTTATCGAGAGAGCAACTTTTACAATTCTTATCAAAAGATACATATTTAATATTCCAATTATTTGGAAGAAAATTAAACTTAAACATATAATTAAATCTCTTTCTTGGGGATTTCCTCGGCACTGATGCCAAAGATAACAAGTTTTATTTGCAAAAGAAATAGTAAAAGATAGAGAAATTCAAAGATACGGTAAGGAAGAAGGCTTTGAGTCAAAGTCTAGGTATAATAAATGTCTTTGCCTATGCTCCTTTCCTATCACTTTCCCAGTTTGTAGGTCCTATATGTCTCAACCAAGAGGAGAAAATTTAAGTGAACAATTTTGATCAATTCATTGGCCAACAAAATTAAATTTGAAACCAAACTCGGGACATAAAAGTTATTAGGAAGAGACAATGCTTTCTGTGAATACCTTTAATGGGTAATTTTCTCATAACCATATGACCCAGTGGGTATGGTTTAGAAAATATATGTTTTCCTCCTAACATATGATTAAAGGTGGCAGAATCAAGAAACCAAGGAGATGGTTAAATTCTTTTATCTGATACGCTAGCATTAGAGGAAGCGGAAGAAATAACACCTAGAAAAGTTGATTGTAGTGAAGTTTATGTCATCTGCTGAATTGCCACTTGAGAGATGAGTATCAAATGGTTTAGATATTTTTTATTCTACTCGAATCTGAAGTAAAGGATATTGATTGACCTCATTCTTTTGCGGCAGTTGGCATTTAAGAATTAGATGCCCTAATTTTTACAATAATTGCATAAATTTCACTTCTTATGGTGATATTATATAACCCAATTCCGTCATAATATATGCATTGAATTCTATTATGATCTCCATTCATCTGTTTTGGGTAAGACCTACGATGAGTGTTATGAAATACGATATGTACCGTATTGGTCTTTGCATCTAATATAGCCTAGATGCGCAGCTAAATTTGTTCTGGAAAAAGTTTGGCTAGAATAAAATCAAGGTCCATGACAACTCAATTTATTATGTTAGTCCTAATATTTTCAAATTCAACCTTGAGTTTCATAAGAATTACAATACCATATTTCATACCTCTTTCTTTTTGAGTTCTTCAAAGGCAGGACCTATGACAAAACTAGCAGCGTCATATCTTGTTTAGTCCATAATCCCAAGAATTCTGAATAAAAATTCCGACCATCCCTATTATCTTGGTTGAATTGTGCAATATCAAATTTATTTTATATTACTTGCTTGAGTTATTTGAGAGTAAATTTTCTTCAACTGTTCCCAGATTTCATAAACTTTCCTAAATGATCTCAAGCTTAGGGCGATATCTTTCTCAACTGAATGCAAAATTCAAATGATTACCCTATCATTTTTATTTTCAGTTAAGCCTTTGACATCACCTGATTCTGAAAAAGATCCATCAACGATTCTAGAAAAATCCTTGCCTTCAACAAAAACTCGAAAATAAAATTCTCACGGAGAGTAATGGACCTGCTGATTGAGGTCTTTTTACTAATTTTTCCATTAAACTTAACAAATATAATCTCCTATTCTAAACAGGCATTTTTTCCCAAAGAGAGTAGTAGACCTGTTGAGTTTCATTTTCTTTCTATGGGATTTAGGCCAGCCCACTACAAAAGTATTTCTGAATATTTATGCATAGCCTGTCTCTCAATAATTTTAGTAACCTTAGAGTTTTTAAATAGCTCTCTGGAATGAGAAATCATACAAATCTCTTAATGGCTCATATGCAACGGTCAAAAAGCCCAATCAAAACCCTCCCAAGCCATTATAAGTATTAATTCAAGTTTTAAGGATTGTGAATTCTAATATGAGCAAACCAAACATCTTCTTTGCACCATGTTAATAATAGATGATGATACATTAATGAATGATTGAGGATGACACCAGGCTTATCATGTTAATGATGGATGATGGAGTCCCTCCTGCTGGCCTAAGCCTTCTTACCTATTTGCTCACAAGAGACAGGCATCTATGTTGGACTTGAGTCGATGCAAAACGTCACACCCCACTTCTTAAACTGAGCAAGATATAACAGTTGAGCAGAATTTTGCTAGCATCTTATGCCGCGCTTCATAAGCCACTAGTAAATCCTGTTCATCTATCATATTCTGCTACAATTCAAATCAAACATAATTTCAAGTCCACTCAACATAACTTCAAAAACAACATCAAGCTTTTATTCATCATTTCATAACCTTATATATATGGCTTTAGAGCATAATACATTAATATTTTCTGAATTGAACAACCCCAACATACAACATAATCCAACTTCCTCCTCTCACTAGCTAACATGGCAAAATGAAATGCTCCTCTCACTTAGCTGATATAACAAAATGCTCTTTTAACTTAGCTGATATAACAAAATGCTCCTCTAATATTAGTGCTAATGAAGATACGGATGCTTTACTTCTATGCCTGGCTAAGATGCTCCAAATCTGCAACAAAAAAAAATAGAGGAGGGTGAGACCTAAGTCCCAGTGAATAGATAATCCATCTAACAATGGAGAAACAAGAAAGTTCAACTTTAATACTTATCATAATATATAACTCACACAACTGATATACTTTCAAAATTTTTATATGCTAAACAAGACCAAAATCAAATAGTAAATCATTTTGCTAAAGAACAACAATGCTGGGCTATTATCGACTACACCACAGAGCACCACTCCCATGGCAGCCGATACGTAACAACTGATACTACTGAGCCCCACTGAGCATACTGAGTTTGTGTTGTTTTCTACTGTTTGTAATGTCGGCTATTTTTTTGTAGTTTAAAAGACTGATGCTGTGGCACACCCAATAGATTGATCACTCCTATGGGTAGCTCTTTTCAAAAAAAGCTTAATGGATTTTCAAAGGTTAATAAGCTGATTCAAAATATTTTTTAAAAAAAATGCTGTGCTATCCAAACCGATTATACATATACATACACCTTCATAATTAATATTCAATAAGATATCATTTTCTGTTTTCATATTTGCATAAATATGTATAAGCTGTAAAATAACAAAGATCTGACTTTCTTTTTCAGAATTAAATTCTTTCATAACAAAGTATAGTGGAGAAAATATCAAAGTTAGATAGAAAATCTACTCACCTTTTAATAGCTACTGTACTATCTTAATGGTTAACTCACCCAAAGCACCCTTTGAGTGCTCAACTTCTCCTATAAAATTAGCACACACTTATTAATACAATATTACACAATACAGACATATGAGAATACATGCTTTGCTCTTTATGCTTATCCTTTAGCTCTTGTAACCCTTATTTTATTCTATCTTACTTTGCCCTACTTAAGGTTAGCTAAGCCTCAACATAAACTCTAAAATTTCTATCAATTTGACTGTATTTCATTTTCATCATCTATCCCAAGTTCAATTAATACAATACCATCTAATTGCTGAAACAGTTTAGATAATTTCCAATAAAATCAATAGCAACTGTGATTCTCCAATTCAAGTTCACCATTCATATTTCAATTTTTGAAACATCAAGTCTTATAATTGTCATTTAAATTTAATTTAAATTTAGTTTAGAATTTGAAGCTCTTATCTCAATTAGCTGGAACACTACAGCCACTAATACAGTTTTTTTCCCTTCCCACCATCAGTAATCTTTCTTCCAAATCAGGTTATCAATGGATCATCTTCTTCTAGTTGATTTTTCTTGATTCATGACTGAAAATATTACCTTGTCCAGCCCTCTTTCTCTCTATCCTTCTATTTTAACTATAGAACTAAAACAGCAGCAAAAGGAACCGATGGCTAAAGCTTGGTATGGCATAAATTAATGGAGCTGCTTGCCAGATATCAAACTCATGGAAAGCCAGCAAAACAAGAACATGCTGAGGTGTTAACAAAAGAGAAATCAGCTGTTTCTGCATGGTGTTTTATCTTTCTCAATTAAATCTAGCTAAAACAAGTAGAATAGGTGGCAAAATCAGGAAAACACCAGTGGCACACTCCATCCCACACATCACTGCATTCATGCAGAATTCTATTTCTTCTTTCACATAGACTCAACAATATACAAACACACACACACACACACACAGATATATATATATATATATATATATATATATATATATATATATATATATATATATATATATATATATATATATATATATATA
>KE506773.1:81441-95792 GCA_000441515.1 Elaeis oleifera | reverse complement strand
GGTGTGGTAGAGGAGCCGCCCGGCTCGCGGCACCTCTAACTTGGTCGAAGGATAGACAGCTCATCCATATTCAGAGCCGCACGTAAGTGCTACATATCTTCACTGAATATATTTAAATTTTAGCCTTTTAGAGTCTAATATTTATTGTTCAAAATAAATTTTGCAGCATATTTACAGAGCCTGGGTGCCTCGTGTGGTTACCAATATCATCTGACAATTGATGCTGGAGCTGGTGAATGAGTTCTCCAATTGACCATCGGGGACTCGTGATGCAGCCTAGGAGATGTTCCTGGTAAGTCAAAGATATTTAATTTTAAATTTATGATAGATTTGTATTCTATTTATTAATACATGGTATTTTCTACTTGTAGGGGTACTATTGATTCGAAACTTCTCAAGATGAGGAGGCTAGCCATCGGATCTTCAAGCAGATGGCCACACGTAGGTTCTGAGATAGGCTACACAGCCTTAGGCAATCTATCAGTTAGCACTCCAGTTCTGAGTCGCCATCAGACTGGAAGTCTTACACAGATCACTGGATGCAGAAGGATATATAAGAGGCCCTCTGTGATCAGTGGAGTACTAAGGAGTACTCTGGTAGGTGGTAAAGGGCACAACAGAATCGATTCGCCAGTGGTGTTCGATCCAATACACTAGCGGATTCGTTGGCACACATGTTATGGCCGAGAGATTGGTATAAATTCTACTCTTAAATTAATTTCATATTGAATTGATCATTTGTATGTTTTAATTAATTTTATTTATTTATTTATTGTAGATACAACAGTTGAGTCGTGCATCAGGGCAGCTGCAGATGTCGGAGGCCAAGCATCAATCTAGGAGGACTGGTGATTACTTAGATCCTCATTCTCAACAGATCATGGTAACAACTTAAAATATTATTTATTAAGTTTTATATATACTGATATATATGGACTAATAAATTTCTAAACTGTATAGATAGATTATACAGAGTATCTTGTTTGTAGCACGATGAGGATCCATCTTCTCAGCCCCTCCTTGACCTCGAGGGATGGCTCAAGTCCACCGAAGGGTGACTAGGAGTCGGATCATAGGATTCAGCCACAGCTTCGACCCTCTACTAGCTCAAGGATCTTCATCGATATTCTTCTCTCAAGGCTTAACGATCCAGATGTGGGCTGATGCACATGCGGAGGAGGTAGTGCAAAGGTTTTGAGCTAGCGACCTCAGAGCTTTTGAGATGCTATCCATGATAGATTGTTGAGATTCTTCAAGACCTGCATCTATATGGTCAGCTGAGCTCGTTATCACAATCATCACAGCAGATAAATCAATTATTAATTTTTTATTTATTTAAATTTTTATATTTAGAAGCTTCATATGTTTAGGCTTGAGTCTGAAAATGGGATCTAAGGGGTAAAATTTAATCTAACTATCCAATCAATGGACTGGGAGTGTCTATAGCTCCATATCATCAAATAGAATGTGTAGGAATAATCTATTTGAAATCAAAATAGTATATCGAAATATACGCTTTCATATCAAAAATTATTAATAATTCGAGAATGAGATCTAGAAAGTAAAATTCAATCTAACAATCCAAATGATGGATTAGAGATTTTATAGCTCTGTATCATTGAATAAAATATGTAGGAATAATCTGTTCGAGAATCGAAGTAGTATATCGAAATATATGCCTCCATATCAACATATATGCTTTCGTATCGAAACTTGTTAATAATTTGAAATAAATCTAGGGGTAAAATTTAATCTAACCATCCACATAATAGATCAGGGGTGTCTATAGCTCCGTATCATTGAATAAATATGTAGGAACAATATGTTCAAGAATCTGAGTAGTATATCGAAATGTACATCTCTGTATCGATACATACACTTTTATATCAAATATATTAATAATATTTATTTTTTTCATTTCAAAATATTGAGATATTCGGCTCTCATCCACCACCTACTGGAGAGGATGTACAGGAGTAGAAGGAGGATGAGACGGATGACGAGGAGGATTTACATGATTTTTTTATATGCATGCAATTTTGATACTTGTAAAGCAGTATCTGTATGTAAAATTATATAATTTATATTTTAATATAATATAATTAAATATATATGATTATATTAAATAATTATTATTTATTATAATAAATTTAATATATTATTATTTATTACTGTGATTAAAGTAGATTTTAAAATATTTAATTATAAATTTTTTAAAAAATTAAAATTATTAGTAATGGCATTAGCGATTTGCATCGCTAATAGTTTTTTAAAATTAAAAAAATAAAAATTATTAGCAATGGTATTAACGATAAAAATATCATCACTAATAATTTTTTAATTTAAAAAAATTAAAAATTATTAGCGACAGTATTAGCAATAAAACTACCATCGTCAATAGTTTTTAAATTTTTAAAAAATTAAAAAACTATTAGTGATGGTATTAGCGACAAAATTACCATCACTAATAATTTTTACTAGTTTAATTAATAAAAAATTAAATTATTAGTGATAAAATTTCAGTCTAATATCGTCGCTAATTTTATTATTTATGATGGCAGAACTACTGTCGCTAATAATAATAATTAGTGACTAAAATATTTTCATCAATTTTTTAGCGATGGAAGGCCGTCACTAATAGTATTAGTGATATTAACGATGGCAAACTAATTATTAGCAACGATATTTAGCCATCGCTAATAGTTAGTTTCTTATAGTATAATATTTTAACCAAATTTGAGATCTAAATAAATATATAATTAATTAAGCTAACTTAAGTGTTGGTGAGGTAGATGTAATTCAGTAGCGAAAATAGGATATGAAATTGCTATTCAAGAAGTATAACTATGCAAAGCAAGTATTGAATACAAGAAAGATAAATGAGAGAAAGCATAACATAAATACATAAAATTTATAGTGGTTTGGTGCAATCCGCACCTATATCTACTCCCTAAGCTCTCCTTAAGAATTTAACTATAATCAGTCCGATTACAGTGCATTTATTTTTCAGATACAAATAAATCTAGTTGATTTTTCGAGATCACCAACTATAACTTTACACTGATAGTTTTTCGATCTCACTATCAACTTAATTGATTTTTTGAGATCACCAATCACAACCTATAATATCCAATTTCAGGCTTGGATGGACCTTAACCTAAGTTTTTTCTCCAAAAAACTTGTAAAAAAATAAAATATAAGAAAAAAAGTTTCATCTCCAAATAAAAAATAAAATTTAAACTCTTAAAAGCCTGAAGAAGAAGCTGATGATTTGCTTGATTGAAGCTTAACTTCTCTTCAATTTGTGCTTAAGAGAATGTAGAGATGTTGAAGAAGTTTACTTTTGAAGGCTTGCTAAAATCTGTGCATAACTTTCCTCTCTTTTTTTTTCTTTTGGATATTCAATGTTCCTCACAAAATAAAAGATTCTCTCTTTAAATTTATTAATCTTTCTTCCTAAATGATTCTCTAGTTTTTTATAATCTTGAGTGTAGCTGGAGAATGAGTTTTGACCATTGGAGCTCTTGAAATAACCATTAGGAACAAAAACTAGCCATTGGAGAACTACAGAAAAACTAGCCATTATGCTTGTCCCGTGTTAGGAGTCGACTCATTTTTTACTACTAGTCAGCTCATCTGTCCCATGAGTCAGCTTGTAGATTGCACTCAAAAATTCTGCTTTCTATTTTTCGGAGAGAGAGTCGACTTCTACTGTTCACGAGTTGACTCGAGCTCTATGCTACTTGATACCAATATACCAGAGTCGACTCGAAACCTCTCAGAGTCGACTCAAAATCTTTCAACTTTATTTTTTTATATTTTATCTTTAAACTTGAATTTCTTGACCATAATGCTTCCAAATAATATTTCTTCTTCTAAATTTATTTCTTCATAATGAGCTATCTAAACTTGTGAGAACTTATTCTTTTAAGTCCTTTGGCTTGGCATCTTGAGAGGATTTCTTTCAAAAATAATTTCTTCATTATGAGCATCAAAGAAATCCTACATTCATTCTTGAAACACATAATTAATAATATTTATACTCAACATTTTGGAATCATCAAAGTCAATCTCAAGGTCAACAATGCTTAAGTGGCATAATGAGCACTTTTCTATTTCAAGATTTTGTATACATCATCTTTATTCAAATAAGAAATATCAGACGATGTACATAAAGTTTTAATAAAACAATACATTGATATCTATTCTCTTGTAAGCTAGTATGCTCTAATGTATTGATCACTTACTTTTATGGTAAAAGGTTATTTGATCACCTTATGTATTTGAAATAAGCATGATAATATAATCCTTCATGGCTCTTTATACCACCACTCATATAGGTAAAGGTGTTATTATATTACATTTTCTATTGCATGATTTTAATTTCTTTATATTTTAGTTTTATATTTATATAAAATATAAAATAATAGGCTACAACATTCCAACCCTAGATGATTTGAAGAAATTTCTGTGGTTTCTTAAAAGGAGGTTGTTAGTGAAGTTAATTTTGTTTGTGCCTCTACATTCTAAAAATCATTGGCACATTCATATTGTTGACTTTGAGGAAAAAGAATTAGAAAGTACAATTCTATATGATGAAGCCAAAATCACAAAGTGCTTGCCAATCGATATTAAAGCTGTAAAATTAATTAGATTTTACTTACATCTATACTAATAATCATTTTTTATATTCAAATATAATTTTTGAAACAAAATCTATCAGAGTTACTTGGAAGCAGGAGATAAAGAAATAGTGATAGAAATTTGTTTTGAATTATCTATTACATGCATCGAAGTAATGCTTTTTTATAATTAGTACTCTTATTACATTTGACAATACATATTTATTTTTAGTTGTTAATTGTCTTGTTATTGTAGTTTCTATGATTGCGGTATTTTCTTCTCAAAGTAAAATATATAGAGCAAATATTGGATAGAACATTACCCTCAATTGAACAGGTATGTACCCTTTGCTCAAAGTTATTTGACATTATATGTTGTTGTTGTTCTAATACTAAAAGATAATTTTTCTGTTGTAGTGGGAGATCAAATAAAGGCATGCAAAACTTGCAATTCGGATATTACAATATCCAAATTTATTAATTTCAAAGAAAGGATGGCTTCTTGATGCATATAAATTATCATTTTGTTTGATTGTTGGTGCAATCTGATTTATAAGATATAAAGTTTATGTGTAAATATTGATCTATATATATTGGTTCACTCTTTTTTTTTATTGGCTAAATTTGTTATTGTGCCTAATGGTTTCTACTAGCACAATTTTTGTATAACAAAGGTTTGCATGTAATGGTTGATTGAATTAAATATCAATGCAACACTTGTAGTTTGGTTCACTGATATGCACTCCATGAAAAAATAGTATAAACTTATTTGTTATGATTTGATATAAATAAGTAGATAAAAATATATAGGATTGCAATGTATGTATCTATGTATAGAATATTTGATTCAAATGGAAATAGTAGGGTTGTTTCAAATATTGCAAAAATTTTATATTTTTTTGATACATATATATAGTAAAATATTTATCCAACGTCTCAATATATACTCTAGGTAAAATGATACATAATTTTTAGAACATAGCATTTACTAGTGTATAGTATATGACCAAATGATATACATTAGATAGCTTCTTGATATATACTGTAAGATTTTTTGATACACACTCAATAACGATCTAATACATATCTAGAGATAAATTGATATATAGCTTATCGAATTTAGTATTTACCAATATATAGTATATGGCTAATTGATACATACAATAAATATTCATCCAATCTCTCAATACATATCTCTAAATAAAGCGACACATAGTTTTCAGAATATAATACTCATCGGTACACAGCATATGACCAAATGCTATATAGTAAATAGCTTATTGATATATATTGTAAGTTTTTTGATATACATCCAGCAACAATCAAATACATATTTACAAATAAATTGATATATAGTTTATCAAATTTAATATTTATTAGTACATAATATATAGTCAGTTGATACACAACTAGTAAAATATTCATCCAACATCCCAATATATATATCTTTATATAAATCGATATATGATTTCATAATATAGCACTCATTGGTATATAGTATATAACTAAATGATATACATTAGATGGCTTAGTGATATATATTGTAAGCTTTTTCCATACACACCTAGCAACGATTCAATATACATTTATAGATAAATCGATACATAGTTTTTCAAACATAGTATTCATCTGTACATAGTATATGGCTAGTTAATATATACTTAGCAAAAAATTTATCTAACATCTCAATACACACATCTAGATAAAATGATACATAATTTTCAAAATATAGTACTCACCAATACATAGTACATGACTAAATAATATATACTATATGGCTTATTAATACATACTGTAAGTTTTTTTGATATATACTTAATAGTAATCCAATACTTACTGATAAATAAAATGATATATAGTTCTCCGAAAATAGTGCTTACTAGTATACAATATATAATCAATTAATACATATCTAATAAAATATTTATCTGACATCTCAATATATACTTCTAAGTAAATAGATATATAATTTCAAATATAATGATTTGTATAGATAAATAATATAAACTTATTTTCGTTATGATTGGATATAAATAAGCAATAAAAAATATAGGATTATAATGTGATGATATATGTATGTATGTATCTATGTATAGAATATTTGATTTAAATGAAAATAGCAGGATTGTTTCAAAATTATAAATATTTTGTATTTCTTTTGATATACACCTAGTAAAATACTCATCCAACATCCCAATGCATACTCTAAGTAAAATGATATACAATTTCTAGAATATAGTACTCATCAATATACAGCACATGATCAAATAATACATACTAGATGGTTTGTTGATACATATTGTAAGATTTTTTGATATACATCTAAGAATAATTAATACATACCTATAAAGAATTAATAGATAGTTTACTGAACTTAGTATTCATCGGTACACAATATATGGCCAGTTATATATATAACAAATATTCATCTGATGTTTCAATACATACTTCTAAATAAAGTGATACATAGTTTTAGAACATAAAACTCATCTACACATAGCACATGACCAAATAATACACACTAGATGGCTTACTGATATATACTATAAACTTTTTGATACATAACTAGCAATGATCAAATATATATTTACAGATAAATTGATATATATTTTATCAAACTTAGTATTCATCAACACATAATATATGATCAGTTGATACACATCTAGCAAAATATCCATCCAACATCTCAATACATATTTTTAGATAAATCGATACACAATCTTTAGAATGTAGCGCTCACCAATATATAGTACATGATCAAATGACACACACTACATAACTTATTGATATATGCTACAAGCTTTTTTGATATACACCTAGTAATGATCTAATATATAATACATGATCAAATGATACATACTGCATAACTTATTGATGTATAATATAAGTTTTTTTGATATATACCTAGCAACGGTTCAATACACATTTACAGATAAATTGATATATAGTTTTCGAACATAGTATTCACCAGTATACAGTATATGGCTAGTTAATATATACTTAATAAAAATTCATCCAACATCTTAATATACACCTTTAGATAAGGTAATACATAGTTTTCAAAATATAATGCTCACCAGCATATAGTATACAGTATATAATCAATTGACATATATCTAATAAATATTTATTTGACATTTCAATACATAGTTCTAGGTAAATAGATACATAGTTTCTAAAATATGATGCTTATCTGTACATAGTATACAACCAAATGATATACACTAGATGGCCTATTGATATATATTATAAGCTTATTTGATATATACCCTACAATAACCTAATGCATATATATAAATGAATTGATACATAATTTTTCGAGCATGATGTTCATCGGTATACAATATATTGTCAGTTGATACATACCTAACAAAATCATTTGATATCTCAATATACATATCTAGATAAATTGATATATAGTTTTAGAATATAGTGCTCACTAGTATATAGTATATGACCAAATGATACATATTAGATGGTTTATTGATATATATTATAAATTTTTTAATACACACCAGTAATAATTCGATATATATCTATAGATAAATGCATACATAGTTTATTGAATATGGTGTTCATAAGTATATAGTATATGGCCAATTGATACATATCTAACAATATACTCATCCAATATCTCGATACATATCTTTAGATAAATTGATATATATTGTTCAAAATATGGTGCTCACTAGTATATTTCATGGTTAGATAATACACATTCATTGACTTCCTAATACATACTATAAGGTTCGTTGGTATATATATACCCGTAATCACATAACATGTACCTTCAGGTAAATTGATAGACAATCTATAGACAAGTTATATATTAAGCTGATCATGAAAATTATTTAAATATTTAAATTATTTCATTGCAAATGTAATGAGTAATAGATGCATAACTTATAAAACATGTTCCAAAAAGAGAGAACATACAAAACACAAAAAATATGATGAGTCATGTCAACTCTCCAAATATTATATTCATCTTATATTAATAAACATAAAAGTGTTGAAAATGGAGAGATGTTTACATAAAAGATCCCTAATAAATAAAAAAGTTGAGCACCATCCAAGTGGTGATCTCTTTTCAATCAATTACCTACAAAATAAGAAGTTGGTGAGCTCCGATAGATGATTTTACTAGATTGTTAAAATTTTGAAAAAAATATGAAAAGTAATGTTAACTAAAGATTTTAGCTAAATACCTATATTAACATCAAATTTGAGCTTGCAAGACATCAACTATTGTTGACTTGAAATTAGATAATTATTAAATAGCTTTAGGCAAAAGTCTAGGAGCAACAGCTAAAACAATTATTGTAAAAGTAATTCTATGGTAACAGTTTTTTTTATCGTTAGCATAAATCTAATTTTAGATAACGGTTTTAAACCGTTCCCTAAGGTATATTATACAATAGCTATGCAATGATTTTCAAATACTATTGTATCAAAATTTATATTTTAGTAATATTTTTTATTACTATTGCCTATATGTTTATCTATATGCGACAATTAGTTATGGTTGTAGCTTAAAATTAGCATATTTTATAGTGGCTAAAATAACTATTGTATAAAGATATAATTCTAAATAGTGGTTTTTGTAGTCATTGCCTAAAATGATGCTTTTGACAAATAATTTATATAATTGTTGTCTTTGATCATGATCTAGAGTAGTGGCTATAATAATCCTTGTACAATATGATTTCTTATAGCAATAAATAATATAATTATTATAGAAAATTAGGTTCTTTCGAGGAAAATATAGAACCGTTATATAAAAGTGATGCTTTCAAGCAATGACTTATGAGACTATTATCTAAAGTAATAATTTTAGTAATTATCTGTTTAACCATTGCCTAAACAATAAATATCATTGATTAAATATAAAAAATTATTATATAAATAAAAATATTGCAACAATCTTTAAAAATCGTTGCCTAGATATGAAGAACCATTATCTAAAATATAAAATCACCATCAAATCCTTCCAAAATCATTGCCTAATAATCATAACTAGTGTAAAAAATTATAATATATTATTATATAAAGTGAATAGCTAGCGCTAATTACTTCAAAATAATCATTGCCTAAATGAGAAAAATTATTGCCAACATTTCAGAAAAAGTGCTATCTTAGCAAAAACAATCGTTGCATGTTCTTTATTACAACCATTATAAATACTCATTAAAAACTATTGCATGAAATTCTATTAGATAGCAGTTAGTTAATTATTATCTTAAAATCAAAAACGTCATTGCTTTTGACTTTAGGCAACAGCTGCATGAGTAGCAGCCAAAAAACCATTTGCCAAAACTATTAGGCAATAATTTTGGACCTTCAAGCAATATTTTTTATTGGTGTTTCAGATCATTTTGTCGTAGTACATAATGCTATAAAAATAATATATCTATTACCATGATATATATTAATGAAAGATATCAATTAATACTAAATTATATAATTCTTATACCATATACTGGTCAAGAAGATAAAGCATTGAAGTATTTGCATACAGATATGAGAATGTTTGAGGAGTCTAGTTGACCAATATGTTCATAGTTTCTTGTATTATTGGATCTTGGGTATTGATAGAGCACCCACTATAAGGCATTATATACTCTTATGAAAGAATAGATGATTCTTGAGAAGGAACAACATTTTCAAATGGCATAAATATTGAATGGTCCAATACCATACTCTTATGGTTGTATAAAGAAAGAACCAATGGCTCATCAATGACATGGAATTCAAAGCATCATCAGATGCTGCAAGTATATGATGTTAATAAATTATTATAAGAAGTACTAAAATATTCATAGGATATATTCAATATTATAATTTATAAATTATCAATCAACATCACTTGTATCTCCTTTTGGTAAAGCTATCTTTCCTTTTTTTCTCTGCTCAAGTGCACTCTTCATCCTTTTAGTGGTTAGACCTTTCTTAATAGGTGGGGGCTTAATTGTGATATGATTATTAGATATCTCCATATTACTTAATTCGAATATAAAATTTTTTTGATTTTCATTGTTAACATCATTTATATTTATTTGATGTAGCATCCTTTCAACCTCTATAGTCAACTTATCAAGTTATTTTTACCACATTTAAATATCATTTGAATAGCACCTTTGACTATAATAGCGATTGTCTTTTGACAAACTCTGGTATAATGAGAAGTCAATATTTCTTGCCATCTGAATCGATAACTGGTTGAAGGATATTTGACAATGCTTCATCTTTGGTATACTTAGTCCATCATTATAGTATATATTCAAAAATAAATAAAGAATATTATTATGATGTAGAACTTTAGTGCATGCAAACATAAAATGCACATACTTTCAAATTTTAAACAATTATATTTAATTGAGACATTAAGTGAATTAAATTCAACAAAATCAGGATAACAACCATCAGTGGAGTAATCTTATAAGTGTACTTACCACCCTCACATCCTATACATTCGTAAAGATATGCAAGTTGGCTCCTGAACTTTTCTTCGAATAACTATAAACATGCCTTATATATTTTTCAGCTACTTCTATTAACATGGGCAGTCCATAGGCATAAACAATTGATTTTATTATCTTAATTTAAAATCTTCATATAATTTCTTTTCTCGAAATAGCTTTACTGCTTTCTTATATCTTTCTATAAATATTAAAAGAGATAATTTTTTACAAAAAAAGCTTTTGAAGTGACCATTCATACTCTCATTGTCATATCAGTTTAAAAGGACTCTCGAAGATACATCAAAGCCCATTTCTCATATAATTTATACAATTCATTCATCCTTTGTTTTCTTCGCGTTTATAATTTTTAACTAAGCTTTTTCATTATGACTGAAAGTACTCTATAGAGCGGTATTCATATATGTAAGCTTTGAACTCTATTTAAAATCTAGGATGACTAGAATATATATGAGAAAGATTTTTATAGTATTTTGAAATATATGCCATAAACATAGATGGTGGTATGTATTAGATAGAGCTATTTTGATAGCTCTCGACATGGCAGCACATTGATCTATGAAGATTGTTTTGAATTATTTTTGAGACATTACAGCTAAAAAGGTTCTAAATAACCAAATAAATGAATCAATTATTTATCAAATAATAAAGTCATCCCAAACACAATCATTTGCTTGTGACGATTCATACCAAAAAGTGCAGCAAACAGTATTTCATATTTATTTGTTTTAGAAATAGTGTCAAATGAAACAACATCCCCAAAATATGCATAGTCTATGATTGATCTTCTATTTGCCCAAAAGAATTAGTCACTTGTCCTATTTCATTAACATGTATAGTATAATAAAATGAAGGATCTTCTGACTATTGACTCTTCAAATAATTCAAGAGAATTTGTGTATCTCCAACCTTAAGATGTTTCATTCACTTTGTATGTAAATAATTAGAATAATCAATTTTGTAAACCCGACATGTTCGACACCTTGGGATCCTTCGAAAAAAATTATAATCTTGTGAAGGATTTGCTCTAATTTTTTTATCTGACAATAATTATCATATGAATAGGTAATAGTTTATGATGTGACCTTAATATATATGCCTTATGAAGATTTGTTAGAGAATGATCATGATCAATGATAACTTTACTCACAACTCATATATTCTTAAGATCAATTTTGAATTCAATGCAAGCCATGCAATTTGCTCTTTTGATGGCTCGTGGTTTTTTATTTATATGTGTAGGATGAGTAGCATAAGTACCTTTGTTACTGCATAAAAATATTCTACTCTATATGCTTCCATCCTGATCCTATAGTGATCTTTGTGAATACAAATCAACTCTCTTCACATATGAGTTATAAAACTTTTATGCTTTTTTTTCTGAAGTAAACACTATGCCAATTTCTGGATTTGAATGTGAATTAACAACTATCTTGAGTAATGAACTTTCATCTTGAATAGATGTCATAGTTCAAAAAAATAATATGTCAAGTCCTTTAAAATAAAATAACTATTTTATATATTCGAAAGTAGTACCTTGATAAGTATGATAAACTTAACCAATAACTTATCTACATTCATAATACTAGATATGTATGTTAGTAAACTTTTGAACATATATTAATAAATAATAAGATTTGTATCAAAAAATTATTCATGTAGTCATTCTTATTATATTATTTTAGCTTGGTATAAAAATGTTAATTTGAAAATGTTGTATGTATTTGCATAAGAACTAAGTAATATATCGATGTCTGCATATGTAGAACAATGTAATATCGTGTTGCAAACAAGAGATGAAACATAGAAACTAATTCAACTAATACCATAGTTTTGCTGTGGAGAGCTTGATATCCTGAATAGGATTTGCGCTACAACTTGTAATCTCATCCTTCGAGTCTTTCAACTTTTGTAATTCATGAAAAAAGAGATAAAAATTTAATGGAATGATGAAGATAACTTTCTAACTTTGTCTAATATAAGAATTATATACATACTATTTTTAGATTCCATGAGCTTTTAGATACAAAGAATTTAAAAAAGAGAGAGTTTTGAAAGAGAAGAAAGGGACTCGAGAAAGATCTCATGGATAGGAGAGATGATGCATGAGATTTAGAAGAGGAGAAAGAGACTTAGGAGAAAGATACTATGGATGGGAGAAATGGCTTGATAAGGAAGATAATGGATGAAGAGGCTTAATGAGAAAAAAAGGATAGAGACACTCACGAAAGATCTCTCTTAGGCATGTATTTTATTTATTTTTTATTTTTTCAGTTATATAATTAATGGATTTCGTTAATAGAAAAATTCAATCCTAATTTGACTTCTAAGTTTTCTCATTGAAATGTGAAAAATAGGAAACATGGCATAAAAATAGGCCACCCCATATGGTGGCTCATAGTGCCCGCCTTGCTACCACCAGCAAGTCGAGCTGGTTCAGGCCGCTAAGCTGGAGTTACGAAGAGGGAGAGATGGTCACAGGACAGCCTAACAAGACTGTAGAGTGGGATACCGTCGCCTAACCCTCGATTGATCTCGCTAGTCAGATCCTACAAAATCACTAAAGAAAATCATCTCATATTAGGGGTTGCTCAGTAGTGGATCCTTCGATGCCTAAGTCAGTCTCCTACAAAAGAAATAGAAGAAGTTTGAGCTCCTTTAAAAGGTCAAGCAAAAGAGTCCAGTATGAAGTAAGGTACATCTAAGTGAGAAGGTAGAGAGTGTGAGCTCGGAGGATGCCATACAGAGTCAGAGTTTAGAGATGAGTCAGAACTGCTCATAGTTTCATGGAGAAAGAGATAGATTCTAGTTCGTATAGAACCAGTCTCAGGGAGAAGACGTGCAAAGGAAGAGTTGACTTCCTTACCTGAAGGGCCTTGAGAAGTTGGAGTTTATAGATAAAGGTGGGTACTTATCATCTCCTAGAACGTGCGCTATAGCCAAAGAGCAGATGTCATTAGGGACATGCTTTGGCTGTTAGAGAGTAACGGCTTCATGCGTTCCAGAGTTTATTGGGATTATAGATCTCACCAAATGAAGAAGAAGTAGGGCAATGGCATGATTGGCTGCTTGTTGTCTATTGGACATAAGACTCTGGAGTTCTCTCTAGTGCAGTTGTAGAAGTCCATATGGCTGAGTCTAGGTAGACAATCTATCATCTACTATTGAGAACATATAGGATTGCCAGCTCCATGATGGATAGTTCACTTTAGGATATATCATGCTGAAGGAAAATCGCCTTTTCCTGTGT
>KE506773.1:68217-80371 GCA_000441515.1 Elaeis oleifera | reverse complement strand
GAAGATATGAATTAACATTCCCACTAACTCAAAGGATGTATCACAGACACAATGTACACAATGTGATAGAAAATAACCCTTTATTCATTTATAGTCAAAATTATAATTTACCTTTAGATTTGTACAGGAATGTGTCAACCGATCTGGCATCTAAGGCACACATCTAACACATGCCTCATACGATTTTTGTTTATTATTGGCACATGCTGTATAACCACTGATGCTACCATTTATTTACCTAAGAAAAGTGACATTAACCTATCATTTGGACTCGAGTAATTTTTGTCCACCGTCTTCGATAGAGAAAAAATGTATTGCTTTATCGGATTGAGTCACGTAGTACAATTAATAAGGAGGCAGACATTTAATGTAACTCAATTTTTTTTCAAATTTTTTTGATAAAATATTCTTTTCTCTAAGATACCATCTTTACTCTATTTACTCTTACTTAGTCAAGATGTCATGGATAATAACAAAACATCATAATAATTAACAAGACGCCGTAAAAATAAGATGATGTTATAATAATAGTATGACTTCCTATGACACCTTTTCACATCCTATGAATAATTATCGCAAAGTAATATTACTGACATAAGATATCATACCAAGTAATAGAATGTCATAATATTATCTAGGATATCATAAAATTCACAGAAAGTTATATAAGGCATCATGGAGTAATAATATTAGTTATTATGATTTTCTATGACATCCTAAGATATCTTTTTACATTATATACGATGTCATAGAAATAATAGGATGTCATAATAGAGTATGACATCATACGACATCTTTTTGCATCATATGAATAATTATCAGAAAGTAATACTACTTATATAGGATGTCATACTAAGCAACAAGATGTTATAATATTATTCTGGATGTCATAAGATTCACAAGAAATCGTATAAAATATCATGAAGTAATAATAAAATTTTTTATTTGTCTTATAATATCTTGAACAATATATATAATTTTTTATATTTTTATATAATATTTTATTATTTATTAAAATTTTTTATGACATCTTTCTCTATTCGAGAGGGTGTTATAAAAAATAACACGACATCATGATAATGATATGATATCATGTTATAAAATATAATAAGATACCGTGATAATATCATGACATCATTTTATATCTTTCAAATAATTATTAAAAATAATATTATTGATATGAGATATTATATTAAATATAAATATTTTATATTATTTTATTTAAGATGTTACGGGTTTACGGAGAAAAAATATTCTGATCTGAAAATTTTTTAAAAAAATTTAGTTACAATAAATGTGCTGTCTCCTTATTAATTATGTCACGCGGTCCAGTCGGCCGACAAAAAATTTGTCTCTTTGGACTCATTAGCCGTGGACGCCGGAAAGGCCTACTGTCTCTCTTCAAATAGAGTCCCGCTCTTTAAACGCTGTGTCTCTTTCCACCGTCATTCTTCCGTCACGACGCGGCCTCCCCATTCTCCGCTTCTCCGCCGCCGTCCCTAACCCTCTCCCACGGTTAGGCTTGGTGTTAGGATTAGGGTTTTGACGAAATGCTCCTCTCCGGCCTCCTCCTCCCCCTCCTCTCCAAACCCCCAACCCTTCCTTCCCCCTATCTCCACCGCCTCCCTCAGCCCCACGCCTCCACGATCCGCCGCGCCGGTGGCGGCGGAGGCGGTGCCGTCCCCGCCTTGCCCTCCGCCGCCGGTTGGAAGTCCGGGCCCTGGACGCCGCCCAGCCGTTCGACCACGAGTCCCGGGCCTCCGACCTCCTCGAACGCCGCTCCAAGCTCAAGATCGCCATTATCGGCTTCGGCAACTTCGGGCAGTTCCTCGCCCGCACTTTCGCTCGCCAGGGCCACGCCCTCCTCGCCCACTCCCGCTCCGACTACTCCGACGCCGCCCGCTCCCTCGGCGTCTCCTTCTTCCGCGATCCCCACGACCTCTGCGAGGAGCACCCCGACGCCGTCCTCCTCGCCACCTCCATCCTCTCCACCGACGCCGTCCTCCGCTCCCTCCCCATCCAGCGCCTGCGCCGCAATACCCTCTTTGTCGATGTTCTCTCCGTCAAGGAATTCCCAAGAACCTCTTTCTCCAGCTCCTCCCGCCGGATTTCGACATTCTCTGTACTCACCCCATGTTCGGCCCTGAAAGCGGCAAGGACGGCTGGGCCGGCCTGCCGTTCGTGTACGACAAGGTCCGGATTGGCGATGCTAATGGTCGTGCCGACCGCTGCCAGCGATTCCTTGACATCTTCGAGCGTGAAGGCTGCCGGATGGTGGAGATGTCCTGCACTGACCATGATGAGAATGCTGCTGAAATACAGTTCTTGACTCACACTGTGGGTAGGATTCTCGCGAAGCTGGACCTCAAGTCGACACCAATTAACACTAAGGGGTATGAGACGCTGCTCAATCTGGTGGAGAACACTTGTAGTGATAGTTTTGAGCTGTACAATGGGTTGTTCATGTACAACAAAAATTCCACGGAGCTACTTGATAGATTGGATGTCGCATTCGATTCATTGAAGAAGGAGCTGTTTGGGAATTTGCATGATATACTCAGGAAGCAGCTGTTCAAGAGCGCTCAGAGTTCTTTAGAAAGGGCTAATAATTGAAGTAGAGGCGTCTATTATTGGTATGGATACAAGTTGTTTTTCTCAGTACCTTAGTGATGAGTGTTTTTCTGCGGGATGCTTTATTATATATTTAGATAGGTGGTCATCTTGTAGTTTACAATGCCAATAAGATCGGTTTACATAGGAGGCACAACGTATTTTCATGTATTTCATGACATGAAAAAATGAATTCAATTTTAATAATAAATAATTTCATTTTGGTTATTTGAACATCATAAGGTCTTTAGATTGAGAGTTGGGTATCATAGATGCGTTTCAATATACTTTTTTTTTTTTGAGAAATGGTAATTCATATATAGCAATTAGCATGTTATAAAAAGTTGCCAATTGGAGTAGTAAACATAGTCCTGTGTATGTTCTTTGTTCACAGATGGTGTATCTTTCTGTTCTCAGTCAATTGTGGAGGGTTGTAACTTTGTCGTTGCAGGAAGATGGTAGTAGAGATTTGAAAAGGTGAAGGAGAACTAGAACTCTTGAAAATATTGCTTTACAGCTCTATGAGGGTCTGTTTAATGGGTGAGGAATTCATGACCACATGCTGTTGATTGAGAAGAACCATGAATAGGTCTATAACTAGGCTCTGATTTTAAATCAAGCATAGGCTGTTATAAGAGAGGTTTGGTTATGGAATGCAAAGGATGTGTATATGTTTTGTGGGGAGGAAATTTGCGAATGGGAATAGGAGTGCCTTTTGACCTTTGCTTAAGGATGTAGGTCAAAACATTGGTTGTTTAAATATTATGCCATGTGACTCACATTTTATGTTTTGCGTCTTAGGTTGTGATTTGGTTTTATGCAATTAAACAGCAAAAGAGAGGTGTGCTTGGGTGCCCAGCTACTATATTTGTATGATATGTTGTAATGGGTGGAAAATAGAATTGAAATCCTTCCATTTGACTAAGATGAGGAGGTGAGGAATGGAGAAATTAGAAGGATCAGAAACCAGAGACACTGTTAGTCCTTTGGGATATCAAGGAACACCTTTTCAACAGATTGCATATAATGTACAAGGATTTACAAGCTATTGGCATGATACATTTTGTTTTTATGTATGATGCCAATGCCTTATGCACTGGTGGTGTTGGCAAAATATTGGCTGCATGCCGGTACCATGCTGCTGTTCAGTGCCTCCGAAGTGTGGGCACAATTAGGCACAACATGACGCAGCACACTGTGTCAGTGCCTGACTGACATGCTATGAGAATGCAGTACTTAAGTCCTGATGTTTATGGATGTAATTGGAGAATCAAATGTTAACACAATTACTATACTGGTTTCCTGACTAACATGTTGTCAGAGTTGTTTCTCCTATCCATATAAAGCATACTCCTCATACGCATTATATGTGGGCATCCAAGGGCCTGCTTACAGATATTATAAACCTTCTTGTGGTTTTAGACAATTCTCTTTGGTGCAAAAGTTTCTAATTGCAAGGTCAGACTTTTGCAAGCTTGTAGCTTTTTGTTGTTAACATCATTATTTTATTCTGGGAGAAGATTTGTTTATGTATTTTATTACATCATTATATGTAGTGTCACTTTGTCAGGAACTCTAGGATCATTTATCATTTGGAAGGTTTACAGTCCTTAAGCATGCATTTTTATGTACTAGTTTTGCCTGGCAAGCAGCCAGACTTGACAGAATTATTTGCTAACTTTGCATGCATAGCATCTTTGCTGGATATGCATTGTGTACATTACAGCAAGGATTGTGAGATTATTGACCATCTTGTAATCCATTACTTACCTATTGGAGACATGAAATCTGAAGTTTCTCTCCGTATTGTGTTATTTCTCTAACCATCTTTGATTTTCTGTTTTCCTTCTCTGAAGAGACTTGCTTCAAGCTACCTGTTTGCCTTGCAAAATTTTGGACTTTAAGGAATGCCATCTTGCATGATAAGAGTAAAAGAAGAAAGGGACAATCAAGGTTGTCTATAATAGTGTTTTGGCTATGCCTCATGAAGTATGGAACTTCAAGATGCATATCTCACGAAGAAAATAAAGAAATAGTTTAAGATGTGAGCATGCTTAAGAGAGGAGATTATGTGCAAAATGTGTTAAGTGTCTGATAATTTATACTTGATATGGATTATGGTCATCTTATTATGGTTTGGCTGATTGGAGGTGGAAACCTAAGAATAATTACAGTGGCTGCCTGGTTTGGTGCTCCTACTAATGCTGCATCATCTACATGGATCAAAATAGTGTGCCAATGCTAGCATAGTGCACACTATGTGGTGCCAGGTGCTTGGCACAGCTGCATGCCAACCATTGGCAAGTGAGCGGTACAATAACAATGCCATGTACTACTAAGGCACTAGCAAAGTATCAATTATGTTGGATCATGCATGCTGACAATCACTTTAATTCATCCTAATTTACTTGTTCACAATTTGGAAAGAGACTATAGACTGTATTGGAAGACTGAGTCTCTCTTTGATGGCACTCATTTATAATATGAGCTATTTATAACATCTGATTAAATGGAATTTTGAGTCATGTTTTTTTTTTCCATCTGTTGTCTTGAGAGACCAACTTCAAGTGCTAGCCACCTAGTCTCAATATTCATTTATAACTAGTGTCTTGACTTTGCCTCCCCCTCCCCAATTGGCTTAATGATTTGGTAATGCATTCATATATATGACTGAATTCTTCATGAATCTCAAATTGATCGAGTTTTTTTACGAAATTAAAACTAATTCTAAATTTGTGTCCGATTCAGGCTCTTACCCCCTTCCTTTCCCTTTGTCATTTCTCATTGCCAACCTTCACCCATCTGGATATTTGCCTAAGAACCCTTTGAGAATCTTGGTGCACGTTAACTAAAGGGGAAGGACATGAAAAGTAGAAAAGAAGGAAAATGATGCATGACATTGTGAATACAAAAGCTTCTTGATGTGGTGGCATATCCTTATCTAATCATTCAGTCCTTATGTTGCTTTTTGTTTTTTGTTATTTCCTAAATTTTAACTTTGTAGAATATTTGAAGTTATTTTATTCTTCAGTTATCTTTCCTAATCATTTGCAGATAATGAACTCTAACCACTTTTTCCTCTAACTTGAGTGCTTGTAGTCTTGTGGCTCTGGTTGGAGGCTGAAACCTAAGTATAATTACAGCGGCTGCCTGGTTTGGTGCTCCTACTAATGCTGCATCATCTACATGGATCAAAATAACATGCCAGTGGCTAGCATAGTGGACACTATGTGGTGCTAGGTGCTTGGCACAGCTGCATGCCAAGCATTGGCAAGTGAGCAGTACAATAACAATGCCATGTACTACTAAGGCACTATCAAAGTATCAGTTATGTTGTATCATGCATGCTGATCATTACTTTGATTCATCCTAGTTTACTTGTTCACAATTTGGAAAGAGACTATAGACTGTATTGGAACACCGAGTCTATTGATGGCATTCATTTATAATAATGAGCTATTTATAACATCTGATTAAATGGAATTTTGAGTCATGTTTCTTTTTTTCCTCATCTGTTGTCTTGAGAGACCAATTTCAAGTGCTAGCCACCTAGTCTCAATATTCATTTATAACCATTGTCTTAACTTCCCTCCCCTCCCCTCCCCCAGTTGGCTTAATGATTTGGTAATGCATTCATATATGTGACTGAATTCTTCATGAATCTCAAATGATCGAGTTTCTTTAGGAAATTAGAAACTAATTCTGAATTTGTGTCCAATTCAGGCTCTTACTCCCCTTTCTTTTCCCTTTTGTCGTTTCTCATTCCCAACCTTCAGCCATCTGGATATTTCGCCTAAGAACCCTTTGAGAATCTTGGTGCACATTAACTAAAGGGGGAGGACATGAAGAAGTAGAAAAGAAGGAAAATGATACATGATATTGTGAATACAAAAGCTTCTTGATGTGGTGGCATATCCTTGTCTAATCATTCAGTCCTTATGTTGCCTTTTTTTGTTATTTCCTAATTTTTAGCTTTATAGAAATGTATGAAGTTATTTTATTCTTTAATTATCTTTCCTAATCACTCGCAGATAACGAACTCTAACTACTTTTTCCTCTAACTTGAGTGCTTGTAGTCTTGTGGCTCTGGTTGTCACAACTATTAACTTGTCATCCTATCATTGCTTTCGCTAGTTTGTTTCTACTAGTATTACATCTTTATTTCTTATATCTTTGCAAGTTGCTATTAGCTCTTACAATTCTTTCTTTTGGTACAAGTACCGTTATCAAGCACCTTTATTAGGCACTTGGCTTACTACTTCTATCCGTCAGGTTTGTCATCCATTATATTCAACAATCTTAGAGCACCTTCAGAAATTACAACCTAATCCATCCTTAGGTTTCTAACAAAATCATTGTCAGCTGTAAAGCAAACCCATAAATCATTGTGGCAATCGGGTAGATTCAAGTTCCTTTAGGAGTGGATAAAGCAATACACAAAACTTTTGCTAGCTATTTCATCAATTTCAATCATGGTTCAAAACCATTGGAATAGAATAGTACTATTTGATCTAGGAGGATCTCCAAATTTGATGTGGACCATTTTGACCACTACGGGTAGGGTTGGACAGGTCTGGGAACAAGATCCACCACATTGAGCAGCCGAGTCGCAATTCAAACTTTGAAGGCCATAACTTGGTTACACGATGTCCAATTGAGATGAATTTTTAAAAAAATTAAAAATTTCGAGATCTATGGCGTGATGTCGGCCTTTGGGGGACGATGCCCCTAGATTGGGCCCAAATTCCATCTTTGGAGTTCGAAATGGACCGACCAAATTGAAAACTTCTTCTTTAGGTAAGACTTTGACTGGACATCTTCCAAACTGAGAAGAATCTGATGGAGCAATAGAAAGAGAGTCTTATTAGAACTAGAAAAAGAATCCAACTCTAACTATGCAAAGGTGGATCTCGCTGTTATATGTAGATGCTATGTTTCTTGATTTTAAGTCAATTAATGAAAGAAAGAAGACTTAAGCCATACTTTTGAAATTCTTTCATCTTCTTTAGTTTTTCTTTTGTGAGATTCGAGTTGAGCGTGTTTAAAAAAATCATCATCCTCTTCAATCAGATCACTATGGGTACCGTACCGTTCTAGCATGAAACCAGTGCAGGTACAGGTATTGAGATGCCAGAATAGTTGTATTGATATGTATTAGCCATACCAGTTTGTATTGATCCATATTGATGCATGCCAGCAGTACTGTATTGACTAATATGTCGATACCAATGACATTTTTCTTTTTAGAAGTTATTAGTTTCGATAAGTATTATGGTGGTACTGGTATTTAAACCTTGGTTTCAATTAAGTTCTTTTGTTGAAGAGCAGCATATTTGAAGCCTAAGATCCTTATATCTTGAGATGCCTTTTGTACAAGATGTTGTCTATTTTATTTCCATCCAACTTGTAGCAAAGTCCTTTATGTTGGAAATACACAGGCTGACATTGAAGTATTATCATTTGAACTTTAAGTAAAGTTATTGTTGGGTAAACAAAAGGATAGGTGAGGTATAAGAATTTATGCCGAAGATTAGAGAAAGATAAGGGGTATGATGAGGAGCCTTAAGTTCTTTGATGATGGTCTACTCTTAAGATTAATAATTTTATAGAAATGTGGGAAAGTGAGAAAATCCCTTGAAAAATCAGTTAGACCATAATTTTATGGAGAGGTGATGGACTTGCACTATGAGATGACAGTTGATGGATCATCTTTAGAGTGGATCATAGCTGAGGAGAAAGCAGCTGTTCATGATTGAACAATATGCCCCAAAGTTTGATGGAGTACCAAAAACACGACAATAATACTGCCTTAAAGCCTATTATGCACTTCATATTGCTGGCATATTTTCATTAGACATTGGGAGTGTGGGACAAAGAGGATGATACAGAGAAGTAGCTGCAGGACCAATATCAGCTCGAGGTCCATCATGTGCTGACAAAGTACGAAGATATGTCTCCATAGAAATTAATTCAGTTAATGCAAGATTGAAATTCAGTTAATGCAAGATTGACTGGACATTATAATAAATGATAGACCAACTCTCCTAGACTCTTTTGAAAAATAAATCTGAATGCAACTGGAAAGGTCTCTAGACAGTGATGTGTATATAACCCCTGATCAACCTCATGGCAAATCTCCACAAGAAATTTAGATGAGGAACTTCAAGAAATAGAGTGTCCCACTAACACAGCCTAGTAGTAGATTGATCTACCAATGCAGCTCAGAATCTTAATACCCTAAAGGTGCAGTGTGTATAACATACAAATGAACACTATTTATCACTTTGACATGCTTGATCATGCATGAAAGGCTTGTGATACTAGGAGAAAGGTTCAACAGATAGAAGCAATGAAAAGTTCAGCCAGGGGTTATATCAACAGTGGGCTTTGAGGCTTGGAACCACGGGAGATGAATGGGCAACTTATATGAACATCCAAAGTCATGTGATTTTGACGAGGTCAAATTAGGTGAATTTATATTTGTTTGAGGTTTTGTGAAGAAATTCTGTTCCTATTAGAAGCATTTCTCATGCGAGCTACCAGATAAGAGCATGGGTGAGAATTTCAAGATGAAACCTCTTTTTATTGTTGCTCCTATTACTGTAGATGGATGAGAAATTATAAAAAAACTTGTGATCTTAACCATTATGTGCACAGATTTCTGAATATCTGGGGACTTATCATTAACAAAGATGAGAATATACCATGACAAGAAAAATGCTGTAGTGTCAAAACTCAAAAGGAGGAATACAGAGGATCCTGCTCACTATTGTAGCCTGTTTTTGAGTGCTTCTGAAGTGTCCATTGAAAATAAGAGGCCAACAGTGGTATGTCCCTTATGGTCCGTAGCATTAGAAGATGAGTACTTGTTCAGTGAATTCAATCTAGCAATACTGAGCTGTCGGTAATTGTTTGGTTGAATGCAGTAACTATAGATGTTACAATGGATGATCGATTCCTTGTGTAAATTGCAAGAAACCTGACATTTGTGGCCCACACCAGATCAGAATGTGTTAATATCTGCTTCCATACGGTTCAACTTGAGGATTAAAATGGTGGAATAGATTTATTTAATTTTAATTGGGATAATAATTTAACACACACACACATATGTACGTACGTACATATGTATGTATATGCATGCTTATCCTAAACTTAACATCCTAATGCAAGAGGGACATACTGTTGCTCTTGAAAGAATAATTTGTATGCATGCATTGATGTTACAGGCATTTTTTAGTATACAACAGGATCAAAATCCTTTGTCCTTTTATTTTGTGGAAGAATTGGATCCCGAGACTTTTTTGTGTTACAACTCAAAAATATGACTTCATAAAACATAGGTTTTGTTATTTTCTTTGTTTGGATTCTGGGCTAAATGTCATTCTATTTGCAGTGCCAGCAATATATGTTCACCAAACTATTCATTAGCTATGATATAATTTTTCGTCGAGGAGATGTCATGGATTCTTGATGGTTGAAAAGCTTAGAAACTGAACTGGCGACCAGAAGAGTGCAAGGTATCATTGTGCTCTGGCTAGGGATCTTATGATAGCTAATTGCAATCCTATGATGGCAACTTTCTGCACTGAGGAAGTAAATTATATTTTAACAGAAATGTAAATACTTACCATGTTACAGTTTTTGGTGATACAAGACCTTTATAATTCAAGCATCCATTATTTTGAATTAGTGAGAAATGATTTGGGGACAAGAACTCCTAAGCAAATGGCTTAGCTTGGATTGCAACCAGTATCAAAGTATTACCTCATATAGCGGATACTGATCAATGGAAAGGCCTGTGTATAGTTTTATATACAACTATTTCTTGAAATTTTAATCATTATTAATATCATTGGACTCCATAAATTTAATCCTGGAATCTAATGATCAATTGGGATGTCTGGTCTATCCAGAATACTTTTCTGTCACCAGGTCCAGGTCTAGTCTATAAATTCTTCTAGAGATAGGGAAATTGACTCAGTTTAAATTCTCTTAATAATACTTCCAACTCTTTGGGATGTTTATAAATCTGGGATGTAAGTGACTCCTTCGTGTTATTCTATTTTGGACAAAACTTCGCTTGGTTTTGCCGGCAAGCATAACCTGCCGGACGGTTATGTTCCCATTTAGTTGAGGAGTTTGTAATAATCATCTACTTGGCTTGCACGTGAAAAAGGGTATCTTCATTTATTAGGAACTACAAAATTTCCAACAAATTAGATCTTTGCATCTTATATCGTCGCTAATTTTACTTGTATACAATTTTGAATATCAAACATTTTCTAGTAACACATTTGATGCATCTTGCACTTGGGGACAACCAAGGTTGGCCATGCCAGCACTGGGCTCTACCCTCTATGTGATTGACATAGGGGTAATGCGCCCCTATTTTGATTGTAATTTTTTTTTTACTGATAATCAAATCGGCCTCTCTCTCTCTCTCTCAGCGGTGGAGTTCTGAAGGTCTCAGTAGGTCTCCGATGGTCTCTCTGGCTTTTCTCTCTGTTTGATGTTTCTTTGTAAACGTTAGAACTATCCCAATTGGCCGTTGGTATGGTTCGATGTGTCTCGGATTGAACAGTTCAAGGGGGTCCAACGAATTGGGGACGATCCTAAAAATTTCATATGGTGAAAATGCCTTAACCACTTTTTATTTTGTCAGTGAAGAAGTATTTTTGCCCTCTTCCTTTTTTTTCTCTCCTTTGGTGTATTTGCTCGAGGGAAAATAGGAAATGCTGCTGATGCTACTGAAGTTAGCTACTCTGGTCAGGCGTAGCAGATTCCTTGTAAATGACCTTTACCAGTGGTTGGGGTAAAAGCCTAACCTGTTGGTCATGTTTCATCACTATTTTAATGGCCAGATTACTCATAGGTGATTATTAGAATAAGATATTTTGCCACGAATTTGTTAGAAATCTTGGATTATAATTCCTCCCATAATTATCCCATGTCATAGGACCTAAGAGGAACATTCATAATTGTTTGTTTAAATACAGATAAATCTTAAAAAGGGAAATCTTGGTGCCTTTGCAATTTTAAGTTGCTCGACATCGGAGCTTCGTTACTACTGAGTTGACTCGAGCAGGTTAAGCCTTTGAGGGTAGTGATGAATGATGTTAAAGAAATTTATAGTGTTGTTTAACTGGATGGCCTTAGAGTTATAGTTGTATCTGAATTTATATCTCTGTGCAAATAATAAATATTTAAGCAACCAATCGGGGCATGGTGCAAGCATTTGGTATCCTTTAAGAAGAGGTGCTTAGTATCATATGCTGTTGTAAGTGGTAAAAGTTGCAAAATTTATCAATACCGCCAACTTGCTCATCGGAAGCTCGACTGCCCCCAGCTTCTGTTTATACTCCTTGAGCAATCTCCTAAATCTGGCACTTAACAGCATCAGGTTAAGCTGTTCCACATTTTTTGTCAGAGAATGGTATGATGGCGAGTAGTCCCTTCTAATTTTCATCAGTGATCTGCTCAGCTAGAATAAAACACATTTTCCATCTCTCTCTCTCTCTCTCTCTCTCTCTCTCTCTCTCTC
>KE506773.1:56909-68137 GCA_000441515.1 Elaeis oleifera | reverse complement strand
ACATTTCCTATCTCTCTCTCTCTCTCTCTCTCTCTCTCTCTCTCCTGCACTCACTGGAATAATTCTTAATTCATGTATGAAATTTATAATACACAGTAAATGATATATGATGCTCTAGAATTTCCATGGGGTGGAGACGGTGGGGCTGGTCTAATGCCACAAGTTCATTGAAAGTGTCAAAAGGGAGATAG
Source organism: Elaeis oleifera (assembly GCA_000441515.1). NCBI lineage: Eukaryota > Viridiplantae > Streptophyta > Magnoliopsida > Arecales > Arecaceae > Elaeis > Elaeis oleifera. The sequence goes on along the minus strand of KE506773.1, from coordinate 67,946 downwards.
CGTATCAAACGCAAGGAAATGATTCAGGTTCTAGAGCCAAAAATCGTAGTACTCGAACAAATTAACTTGGATTGGTGGAGTTCCTTACAGACCAAATATGTTCCAAGCTCATTTTATCCTCTTCTTGATCAACATGCAATTGTTGCTTGAAGGCTCCCATTGCTCACACATTATGAATTAACCAAATGGTGATCACTGGACACGGAGAAGCCCATATTGTTAACCAGTCAAATCAATGCCCGCTTGCCCGTCCCAACCTATAAAAGACCGTCCTTTCAATTGACTCTTGAAAGAAACCCATTGCAAGCTGTACCTTATAACCTACAAAGAGGGCAACTGGGTGACCTAACCGGGTAGCTTCTAATATGGCTGATAATAATAGCACCATGTCATGGGGAACACCATCTTTGCTAACTTAGAGACTCATACCTTGGTTTACTACCGTTCTTAATGGCTTGACTGATGGTTTGGAAGTATCCATTTTGGACGTCACAACAATGCACTTCCCCAGCTACCGTGACCCGTCCTTTGTACAAGTGGTCCTGTTGGCGAGGATTCTCACCCACCCTCAACTCTTTATGCACCGGATCCACCGTCCACTTCTTCCCACACTTTGCAAGGGAACTAACCCTGAACTCTATACTTCCCCAGTCGACCACCCACAGTTTCACAGCCTGAAACACTTCAATCAGTTCTTGACACTTCCAACCACCCAATTGACAGATTTTTCGAGCGAAAATGTAATGCTTAGTGATTGAAATACCAAAAACTTTTCACCTGCGTAGATGAATTAGGTCACCAGTAAGAGAGACTTCGTCTTCCTGTAGTGGCCATCACCAGCGGAGGTGGTCATACATCAATAACACACTTACTTCTAGAGAGCACCTATTCTTTTTATGGTTTTCCATATGGTCAAGTAACTCATGCCATTCATGTATGATAGAAGACATCACCAACTTCGCAACCACCTTAGGGCATTTAAAGAACTTTATGTCACTCTTCTAACAACAATCATCATTGTCATTACCACCGCAAACATCACCATTATCATCATCATCATTATCATCTATCTAGCATAAGGAAAATTTGGCTGCCCTAAGGGCATACACATGGACGGACCTGGGAGCTTCTTCACATCTACTACAGCTTTTGAAACAAACATGCAGACAAAGAGGCCTAAACATCACAGGTAAAATTGAAGAGAGAATAAACAAAAGGATAAGATGTTGACACATGCGGTGGTGAATGGAGATGCTGCTGGCCTCAAGCGCAGCTCTTCTCAGAAGATCTTGAAGAGGATGCCTCCATGTGCAGCAAAGAACGGTGCAAATACGAGAGATTCGACGGCCATGAGCTTGATAAGGATGTTAAGTGAGGGTCCAGATGTGTCCTTGAGCGGGTCTCCGATGGTGTCACCTATCACTGCCGCCTTATGGGGCTCTGATCCTTTGGGGCCAAGGGTTCTAGCATGCTCCGAAGCCCCAGCCTGAACAAAGGGGATAAAAAAAAGGGGCAAAATGAGCCAAAAAAAAACAAAAACATTAGCAAGTTCTAACTACAGTGATCATCTCAGGTGGCAACAAATTCCGAGTTCACTTTCATGGAAGACACCTTAATCCGAATGCCAGAAGAATTCAACAAGTGATACAAGGGTAACTTTACCTCAATATACTTCTTAGCATTATCCCATGCACCACCAGTGTTTGATGCAGAGATTGCAATCTGTAAGAAAAGAGAACACTCATGAATTCTATGTACACTCAATGCTCTAATAAATCAATAATAATTTCCCACAAACCTGAACGCCGGATACAAGGGCACCGGCAAGAACCCCTGATAAAGTTTCCACACCGAAGAAGGTTCCAACAATGAGAGGTGTGAGCATGACCAGAGCACCAGGTGGAATCATCTCCCTGATGGAGGCATCTGTAGAGATTTTGACACAAGTTGCATAGTCAGGTCTCACAGTTCCCTCCATAAGACCAGGTATGCTATTGAATTGTCGGCGAACTTCCTCCACCATCTTCAGAGCTGCACTGCCTACACTCTTCATGGTCATGGCTGAGAACCAGTATGGAAGCATTGCACCAACAATTAACCCAATGAATACTTTAGGTGTCAGAACATCCACAGTTGATATTGCTGCCCGACTCACAAAGGCACCAAACAGTGCAAGGGACACCAAGGCAGCTGAACCGATGGCAAAACCCTAAAACGGTAGATTTAATTGGAATATTAGTTATGAGCTGCTGCAAATAAACAAGTGGAATTCAGTTCTGCACAAACTTCCAACAGACCAAAAAGAGAGACAACAGAACATAGGAGTTATGATAATTCAATGCATTACATAAAACTACAATATACAAATGAATAGATGCCAAGCCCTACAAGTACATAGGGCAAGTGCAATGTTATAATGCGCAACATTACTGCCATCTAGTTAGACAGCCCAATTTTAAAGGATAAGACATGGGTGCCTTTTCCTCAAGAATTTGTTTCCTTCTGAATCAGATAGATTCTTATCTGAAAAGGTCAGCAATAAGTTCTCTCACAATTGGCATATTCCCCTGCTAGACATATTACAGAAATGTCTGCAATCAAGCAAGCAACTCGAAGAATGAATAGATCAGACAGGATGGGAAGGCAGAAAGACCACAGGTTACATGTTTTGTCACCACTTAGAGGCAAATCATTAGATGAAAGCATCATTTTGAATTGGAAAGCACCATATTCTTGTGTATGATGAATGCAAGGTTAAGTCATCATAGCATCATAGTCATGCCTCTCAAATATGCAATTACCTAAAAATATCTCTAATGGTGAATGTCTACAGTCATATGCCTGTAAGCAAATAAGAAGCATAAAATGATTTCTATACCTTTCCAATGGCAGCAGTGGTATTGCCTGCAGCATCAAGTGCGTCAGTTCTCTCTCGTATTCTGTGGCTCATTCCAGCCATCTCAGCAATGCCTCCAGCATTGTCACTGATGGGGCCATAGGCATCAATAGCTAGACCTGTAGCAATGGTGCTCAACATGCCAAGAGCAGCAACTGCAATACCATACATGGCAGCAAGGCTAAAACTAACAAAGATGCTGACAGCAATAGCAAAAATTGGAATGATGACAGACTTGTATCCCAAAGCAAGCCCAAAATAACATTAGTGGCAGCTCCAGTTCTGCAGGAATCAGCTACATCTTGCACAGGGCTGCAAAAAGAGGAAGCTTTGTCAAACTATCATAAGCCATTGCATATGAAGTTAATTTGTCACAACTCATCAAAGAATGAAGTTTCACCCGTATGCATTGCTTGTGAAGTATTCAGTGACAAACCCAATAACCAGGCCAGCCCATAGACCAATTGCAACACAGAAGAACAGCTGCCTGCAAATTTTATTCGAATTATTATTAGATAAGCATCAAAATCTAACACCTTCAAGTAAACAAACATAAGTATCACTTACCAGTTTCTTACTTGCTTCTGAACACCAAAATTGAAGATTGTGAAGGTAGATGGGAGGGCAATCCAACTGATAATTGCAATACCGACAGTCATAAGAAAAGTTGAGATTATAAGCTGCTTCTTCAGTGCAGGCTCAATCTCCTTTACTATCTTATTCAAGAAGTCAGTTGCAAACAGAGTGGTGATCAAACAAACAATAATACCCACAGAGCTGATAAGCAGTGGATAGCACATCCCAGTCAAATCATGGTTGATTCCAAAAGATGAGATTGAAGCAACAACAAGGGCAGCACAGGAAGATTCAGCATATGAGCCAAAAAGATCAGATCCCATCCCGGCAATATCCCCGACATTATCTCCAACATTGTCAGCAATCACCTGTCAGATTCTCTAGTAGTTAAGAATCTTAAGCAGGGAGGTGTATCTAATATCACAAAGAAATAGCATAAGTTGGAACTTCTTAATTTTGAAGTTTGGTTAGATATCGGATGAGAGATCCTGTGAAAACAGGTAGATAAGTGCAGAGTGCACAAAACCAAGAAATAGTTTGTGTGCTTCCAGAAAATTATTGTACATACTGGAAGAAAGCCACAAAAGCCTATTGTTAAACTGTAATGCAGAAACTTACTGCTGGATTTCTCGGGTCATCTTCAGGGATGTTCCTCTCAACCTTGCCAACAAGATCAGCACCAACATCAGCAGCTTTTGTATAGATGCCTCCCCCGACTCTGCCGAAAAGAGCCATAGAAGATCCACCAAGACCATAACCAGTAATTGCCTCAAAAAGGCCTTCCAGTCATCACCGTAATACAACTTGAATAGGTTGATTGCAATGTAAAGCACTAAAAGCCCATTGCAGCAAGCAAAAAGCCCATAACTGCACCAGAGCGGAATGCAGTAATGAAAGCTTTTCCTACACCCTTTCTTGCTTCCAAAGTTGTTCTGGCATTTGCATATGTCGCAATCTTCATTCCAAGAAACCAGATACCAGAGAAGTGATTGCACCAAGCAAGAAGGACACAGTGCTAAAGATAGCATTTGCAAGAGCAGGCTTGCAATATTTGTCTTTGCTATAGGTGCAGGGCTGGCTCTTAGTGCTAAAACCCTCCACAGAGCCGAGGAAAAGGAATACCAGGATTGCAAAAGCAACCATGAAAATTCCAACATACTGATACTCGGTGAAAAGGAAAGAAGTGGCTCCTGTGTACATGAACCCAAATATTAGAATATCAAAAATCTGGATCTGAAATAAGCATCTGCTGATTACCATAAACAAATAGTAACAAAGCATATTAAAAATTTCTCAGGTGCGGCTATCTTTTGTTTTTCTAAAATGTTTCACCTGGGCATATAAGTTATACATGACCACAGGCCACATTGATTGGGAAAAACCAAAAAAGGGGGTGGGGGGTCAGGGGAATGCTTATATTATCAGCAATTTAAACAATACCAGCTACAACTTTTCCTCATAAAATGGATGTCTTCTATAGCAAAAGAAAGAATTGAGAAAGATGAATTGGCTAACATAATAATGCGTGCAATTCAGACTCAGTTTCAGACCTGAACCAAAAAAATCATCATATTAAAACTCATAAAATCAAAAACAACAAATCTTTACATGCTCAATAACCCAAAGAATATCCCTTAGTCTTTCATAGGGATCAACAATTAGACCCATTAGTCATGCAAAATGCAAACAAAGAGTAGCCCATAGAGATGAATGTACAAGAATTTAGGGAATACAATTTTATCTAATAAGTATCTAGTGAATAAAAAACTTTGCAACTGAATTGCAAGAAAGCCCCGGTCAAGTCTATAGAAAAGGGAAAATAATGATTCCACAGGAAATTGGATATCAGACATTTTGACTGGATGGGCCTGTGTTCCTTGTGGCGAATAGAGTCATTTGGCTAATACCAAACAAGGATGATAAGCATACCAAACTAATGAAATTCCATGTCCATTCTATTGATTAGTCAAGATTGTTTCCATCCTGTGACAGGAAAGCTGAAAGGCTAAAAAAATCCCTATAACGATCTCTCAGCATAAAACCTTGCTCTGAAAATATTAAGAAAGCCACAATTTGCAACAGTTTAGGCACAAAGGAATAGATTTTATCAGAGAGCAGATTATTAGATCAAAGTTAACCTTTCTTAGTACATTTATTGAGCAAGGAGCTCCTGAGAAAACTATTGGTACAATCAGTGTCATCAATTTAGAGACGAATCCAGAACTCCAGAATTTGCACCAAATCCTGCAGATAAACCAAGCTTCTGACATCTAAAAAAGAGCATGATAGATCCTGTAATTAACATCCCATCCTTTCTATTTTTTTAAAAAAAAAACACAAACACGCACACAAAAACAAGAGCTATGATAGCAGCTAATGATATAGCAAACAAAAGTAAGCGGAAAGGAAATGACAATAATAATAAGAATTTATACCCCTTACTTCAGATCCCTAAAAAGAGAAGAAAAAAAAGGAAAAGAAACAATTCATTGAAGTACTAACTTAGTTATCTAATTATTAATAAAAGGAATCATTTCCTAACTCTGACCGAATCAACTAAAACCAAATAAAGTACAAAGAAAGGATCAAGTGTGAAGGAAGGAATGAATCCGGTACCCGACAAAAGGTTTCCTTTTTTTTTTTCCTTCACCAAGAAATATTATTCTAAAACCCAGCGTGAAAGAAGCAAGAATTGTAAATATTAAACTATAAAAAGCAAACATTCATCAGTGGAAATGAAACCAAAAAAATCATAGATTTTTTGACAAATATAACAACTCGAACTTACTGAAACACGACTTTAAGTCAATAAAAAGTATACTTCACCCACTTCATATTAAATTCTTTTACAGGAATCAACAAGAATCAAATAAAATACAAATAAATAAGAAATAAACTAAGCCAAATTGCGGACCGGTTCTCAGAATATTTCAAAAATCTTTTTAGGAAAAAAAAACCCACTTTTCCACTACTGGCAACAAGATCTTCAATAATAATAATAGTAGTAGTAGTAGTAGTAGTAATAAAGATAAAGATAAACCATAAGGGGAGATCAAACCCGAACCACCCAATCCGGAAGCACCAATATTAATTTTTTTCCCTTAACAAAGGAGAACCTGGGGATCTGAAGCCGCAAAAGTGCTCACCTTCGGAGATGGCGCGTTGTATCTCAGCGCACTTCACGACGATGTTGTGATCATTGAGCCCCTCCTCCTCCTCGATGAGGTAGTCCGAGTAGTCGTTCTTGTTGTTACTCCCGCCGGCGGCCCCAGCTTCTCCGGCGACAGCTTCACCCTCGACACCAGCCCCCACTGTATCAAGGCGAACCCAATCCCCACAACGGCGGCCACCGGGATCAGGATCTCCGTCAGGAGATCCGTCAGTATCGCCGCTCCCATTGCTCAATCTGCCCGCAAAAACCAACGAACGCCGACGGCGGTAGCGGACCGAAGTCCTATATTCCAAGAAAAGAGGACGAGAAAAGGTGGAAGACAGATCAAAAGGCGAGGTTTTTGAGGGTTTTGGGCTCTCCCTCTCTCTCTCTCTGTAGAGTACTTCTACAATGGCTCCGCACTGCGCTTCTTATATAGAGGTCATTAACCATTAATTATTAATTAAAAAACTAACACAGAAGAATTATAATTACACTAGCAATTTCCTCTTTTATGGAGTTCCTTAATTAAATCCCGATCCCCTGTGGGCATCCCTGTGTGGCCTCCTCTGTCGCCCTCTATCACTGGCTAATATGGTGGGCCCCTACGTAAAATACACGGCGGACCCACCTTGTAGGCCAGTTATCCCAGCAGCACACAGAGCCGATCCGTCTTCTCGCTCGCCTCTTAAGAGCGCGTCCTTGATGGGGTATCGCGTTATTCTAACGCGAGTATGGCTCCGTGACGTCGGCAGTACACGTGTGTTGATTTGATTGGCGAAAATGTCTGAGGACAGGTTAGCGCGGTTGTGCTGGAGGAGAATTTGGTAGGTTATTGCAGCAGGAGCGATCCTAGCCGTTAGATCGACCGGGGATAACAATAATTAGCTGATGATTAATTGGTGAATTAACGGGAACTAAGGGGAGCGGGGAGTGGATAAGGCTCGGGAGTGACGAGAGTACACTGGGTCGAGAGTATTGGTGAATGTACGGTCCGGATGCAGTGGAGTGAATAAGATGACATGAAATGGACGGAGGGGATGGGTTTGATTGGGGTAAGGGTCCACGTCAGTGGCGTGGGGAATAGGTCATTGAATGGCGTGCGGCAGCTGCCCAGCGGATAATGCTTGGTGCCGAGTTGCGTTTGTTTATTTTTTTCACTTCCCGTTGAAAAATTTCAAAACTGGCTGCCGCACCGCAGTTTAACCGTTTCTTTTATCCAGGCTGATGTATGGATTTGTAGATTTGCGTTCGTGTGGACCCTTTCCTTTTACTCTCTCCCCGCCCCTCTTTTTTTTTTTTCGTTGTAACCTTAGATAAAGTTGCCTTCTGGAAAACTTCTAATCCTAATAAAGTTTTATAAATTAAATTTGGAATTTATGCTTCTAAATGATGGCAAGTCTAGGTTTTATAAACCTGTTGATGTTCCGTAGTCTCAGCTTTCCTGAACGTTGACTAAAATTTAGAAATATCTCGATACTTTCTATTTTTAATTTTTATTTTTATAATAAATTGAGATTTTTGTTTGTCTTAACGTCCAATGTCAGTAACCGACTATAATGACTTAAATAAGAAGCTTTTAGAAACCTTACCGTTATTTTATCTTTAGATTGTTGTACGGTTCATAAACGGCATGATCATTTTATACAGTTCGCTGAATGATATTGGATGTACATAACTTTATATTAATTAAAATACACATAGCTTGTAACATGTAACATAATGAAATTAAAATATTATATGTTATAATCTAATTTTGTAAAAAATAATGCACATATAATCTTATTAGGATAACATGGTTGCATCTTTCAAAATATTCTAATCTTAATAAAGTTATATTTCTAAATGATGGTTGATCTAGGTTTTATTATCTCGATTGATGTTTTAATATCTCGATTTTCTTGAATATTGTTTAGAATCTTGGAATATGTTGATACCTTTTAATCTTTTTCAACTTCTTATATTTTCAAATATAAATCAAGATCCTAACTCATCTTCCTTCTCAATACTAGCAGCCGACCATGATATCAAGTGAGAAGCTTTGAAAACCTTGTGGTTCTTTTTTTTGGTTTGGTAGAACCTTGTGGTTCTTTTAATGCAATGTTGTTGCATAGTTTGTAAACAACATTATAATTTCACGAAATATGATGGATGCACGTATCGTGAGATTAATTAGGATACTTATAACTTACAATATATTTATGATAAAATAGAAATATTATTTATTATAATATTTTTATAAAAATTTTGTTTTTAGAATTTTTCTTTTTGGTTTCCTTGGTAGGCTCATGGTTTCATCCTTCAAAATTTTCTAACCTTAATAAAGTTTTATCTATTAAATTTAAAATTTATGTTTATAAATGATGGTTGCTATAGGTTTCCATCAAATATCAGCCAAAATCATAATAAACCTTGAAACTTTCATTTTTGTTTTCCTTTCAAATTTCCATCTTTTTATATAAAAAAACCCTAACCATCTCTACTTGATATTAGTAGCCAACCATGATGACTAAGATAAGAAACTTTGAAAATTTTATGGTTCTTTTAGCTTAACATTATTGTATGATTCATAAATGACATAATAACTTTATAAAATCCATTGAACAAAATTGGATGCACACAAAAGAGTCTTCTCCTGATATCAGCTCTGTATCATAAAATAAATTTTCAGGTCCCAAGCAAAATTTAGTAGGCTCAGAGAACTTTTGTGTGTGTGTGTGTAAGGAAAAAAATGCCTCCAAAGTATTTTCCTACTTCTATCATTAATGTTGAACAACAACAATGTTGGAGGGCTGTAAGGTAACTGTGTTACTAAATTTTTTTGAATTTGCATTAGTTCGTTCCATCTTCTTTGAGATAAATGAAGATCCAAACTCATCCCTCTAGTCAATATTAGCAAGCTACTATAAAGGTTGCGATCAAAAATTTTGAAAACATTATTGTTGTATGATTCCCAAACAACATCATAATTTTATGAAGTATGTTGAACAATATTAAATGCACATCTCTATATTAATTGAAATACACAAAATTTGTGCATAATAATAATTATTAATATAATTAATTTTTTAATAAAATTACTATTTAATATATAATTTTTAAAATACTATTAAATATATAGCAGTGCTATATTATATGTCTCACTACATGCATAATACTTACAGATGTGTGTCTCTAGTATAACTAACATGCGGTCAAATGGTAATTATTATAATTTTGTATATGTAAGTTAGATCATATCGGATCCTTCCTCTATTTATGAAAAAAATTATTTTTAAAAAGAATTTCGATTTAAAATCCATCTACCATATGATGCGATTTTATTAAAATCCACCAAAAATTAGAATGCAGATGTAATGACCATTACTTTCATAAGTAAAGATTAGATTCCATCATTGTATGACAAGAAGATACTTGCAAAACTGTAGACAGTAGTGATGCACAATGTGGCTATAAGAATGCTAGGTTGCCATGCCAATTTAGCATGCTTGGATAACTTCTTTATGTGCTTGAAAAGAACATCCCCCAAACTTTTAAGAGTAGTGCTAGGTGTACAGTAGTGTATACTAGGATAAGTGCAAACTAGATTTATACCTTCTTGGATGAATAGTTTGAGAGAAACTTAGGATCTTTTTGGATTTTTTGCAAGAATATTTTGGTAGTGGTAACCCTAGAGAGCCATAGGATGGATAATTGTGCTAGTAAATCTTTATTTTCTATTAAATTATGCCCTTCCTGTGGCTCCCCTGATGAATAGCAAACATGATATTAGGGCTGGCAAAATATAACTCGACTCGTCAATCCGATCCATATTCGATCCATCATAAACAAATTTGGGTTTAGGCTAAAGGAGTTCGGATCATAAACGGATCGATCCGTTTAATCCGTTTAATAATTGGGTCGGATATGGGTTTTAGATATCTGATCCGTTTAATCTGTTTAATATTTAGGTTGGGTTAAATCAGATAATCCATTTAACCTGTTTAATCTATTTAACCTATTTTTGATCCATTTAACCCGATCTGTTTAACCTATTTAACCCATGTAAGACCCGTCTAACTTGTTTAAAATCTGTTTAATCTGTTTCTGATCTATTTAACTTGATCCATTTAACTTGTTTAATCCGTTTAACCTGTTTAACCTAATTTGATCTATTTAATAAATGGATTAAATGGATCGGATCGGATTACCTGTTTAATAAATAAGTCGAATTCAAATTTAAATTTTGACCCGTTTAATAAATAGGCCGGGTTTGGATTGACCATTTTCTGATCCGATCCGTTTATGATCCGATCCGTTTATGACCGACCCGATCCATTTGCCACCCTACATGGTATGATGAGGTACCGGATTGAATTGAGTTTTGCTTTAATTATTTCTGATGAAAGATTTGATATTTTAGGGTGCATTTGGT
>KE506773.1:26721-48266 GCA_000441515.1 Elaeis oleifera | reverse complement strand
ATATATATATATATATAGTAGCTTTTTCATTTTCATGACACGGGCATCCCATTCTGGCAAGCCACGTGACATGTCCAAATTGATGGGCATAAACTAATATTTCCTTTAGTTCAATCTTCGAATCAGGTAGAAACTTTTCTTCTTTTAAATAAGAGAACGGCCACAAGCAAATGATCCATTATTTTAGGGGTCTATTTGATAGCCTCTTTTTTTCTTTAGTAAACCAATAAAGAGAAATGTACTCATCAACTTTAATATTTTCCTAAATTATTTGTAAAATCTTTCAAGAAGAAATATTTATTATTTCAAAATAATAAAATAAATAGAAGTAAGAATAGATAAGTTTATGCAAACACTATTATTAGATAAATGAAAACACAAAACAATAGTGATGTTGAACATTCTCAATATTTTATATTCAGCAAATTTGGTCCAGGCAAAATTAATGTAGTCCAAAGGTTATAAGGAAAAGCCCATATTTAGATCGAGTTTGCTGTTCTTCGTGAGGCCATTATTTTGTTATAGCAAGAAGGAGATGTGTACCATGAGAATATTGGCATCACAAAAATCCTTCTTGTTCCATTGAGGTCTCGTTTGGTTTATATCATCCCAAAAATATTTGGTTACGAAGTTGCATTTTGAAGCTTATGGGGCCCTTTGGTTTCTTGTTTTAGAAACCGACAAAGTTGCCTTAACACAATAATTATTTTGATATGTGGTATAAAAAAATTATCTACGGTTTCAAAAATTTGTCTACATCCTTTATAGCTTAATGATTTTAGGATTCAAGTATAGAGATACAAGTCGATTAAGCTAGGCCGATTGAGGTCAAGCCTTATATGTAGAATCCAAACTCAATTCGTTGAGATCAATTAAATCTGAAGATCTATGAACTGGATGATAAATTAATAGGTCATCATGTAGCCTTTACGGTCCAACAATGACATTCGATAGCTTTCAATTGTTGAGGAGGCATTACCAATACAAATGTAACTCATAAATGTAATCTTTTATGAGTTGCATAAATTTTATCTCTGAGTTGGTTTAACTAGCCTTTCTCGGGTCATTAGCAAGACCGTGATGTGGATAATAATTGTACTAGACCAAAATGATACATAACATAGATTATATTGGACTAAGATATTCCAACTATATTTGGTGGATAGTGATCTTACTGAAGCCAAAAATTGATACAAAAATTAGTCTAAATTTAAGCATTCCAAGCATATGTTGGTATGCTTGGCTACATAGGTTGGTAGGGAGGATGGAGAACATGACATCCACTGGCATGTGAATGAATGCTTCACGAAGGCCCTCTGGATTGGCCTATTATTATCATCATACTTAGTTCTCGGCAAGAGGCCCACCTCTTGTCAAAGGAAAACAAGAGATACCTCCCTCTCTTATGGGTGCATGGGGAGACTGGTCTTGTAATATTCCATCTAGTAGGAGAATCCCTCCCCCACCCCCACTCCCCAACTTCAACCTTCAATGCAAGACAAACTGGTTGTCTATCAAATGCATGGAAAGACTGTAATTGTGCAGTAATTGATGTTGTCACGTAATATTGGATTGTTGTTGCCTGTGATGACCTCCGTTGGTGGCTCGAAGGAGCTGTGGGTCTTAGTTGTCAATCATTCTTGCTCGTGAGACCCCAGGACCGTCGGCCTTTCCTTGGCAATAATAATTGAAGAACAAAGAAGTGACAGCTACATTGTTTTTTTTTTTTAATTCTTTTGTATATATGAGTCCAACTCAGTTGAGATATTCTGCCACAAATAATGTTCCATTGGTACCTTATTCCTCCAGGGGAGGGGATATTCTTGGAGTAATGTGACATTGGCCTTTAACTTCCACCCTACATTTGTCTACGCAAATCACATTGCACTTTGAAATCCTTCAAGGATTAAACATGTGAGACAATCTTTTCCAATATATGCCATAACAGTGCATCTTTTTGTAATGATTATATATCTCCGAATTAAAATCTTGTTTTCTTTGGTCACATTCATCACTAGTGATGAAAAAACTGGAAGCCGATAATGTCAATTTTCTTTGATGCATGGTGTTGGACAACATCATGGTCTAGTCACGATCATGCATATAATATTAGATTCCTGCTAGAGTTTTCAATATAGAGTTTATCGAGTAAGTCTTAAGTTTTAAGTTCTAGAAAGCCAAAAGATCCCTAGGCTACCATACGTATTTATTTATGCTGTATGAATAGTTAGCCAAGACTGCGGTGATAGAGTTCCCATAGATCGGACAAACTTGATTATTGTAGAACATCAGTTTGAGGCCAAATTGTCTCTCTCTCTCTCTCATATATATATATATATATATATATTGTATAATTCTAAATGAGAAGGGCAACTGAGTGTTCTAGAGATCGGATATATCAAGGGCTACAGTTTGTAAGGAGATCTTGTATTCTGTAATCTATAAATTTCTATAGCAAAATTTTTGCATCGTCTTTGTCTGTGGATTTAGGCAATAAACCAAACTATATAAACATTGTATACTCTTATTCTTTTCTTTTCCCTTTTTCTCCTTCTTATTTAATTATTCTCCTTGCCTCTTGCAATAGATTCAATACATGCTTAGTTTAAAAAGAAAAAAAAGAATGTAGGGAGTAAAATGTGAGATCGTTGTTATTCCACTTCCTCAAATAGTGACACCTCCTTCCATGCACCATTAGACGTGGTGCTGTAAACACATTTTATAAGTTTTTCTTGTTTAGATCATAGAAAAATAATGAAATAAATATGTTGTTTTATAAATCTTTCCTTCTTTATTCTAATAAAGCTTAGTTGAGCTTGAAACTATACTCACAATCCACGATATCACAGTCTCACAGACCAGGCTCACAAGGTTGGACGATAGGCCGGATGATAAAGCTAACACCTGAAAGTCTGCTAGAGAATTCGGAGATTGCATCCTGCCAAGAAAAAAAGTTGTAGTTTCACATGAACTTGGAGTTCATGAAAATTCTCACGTAATGGCTTCTGCCGAATAAAACAGTTAGTCTTCGTTTGAGCGTTTTAAAGACGATGCTTGAGGAAGGACATTGGTTGATGCAGAATTTACTTGCAAACTAATTGTTTAGAATTATGTGCCAGCTTTTGAGTAACTTAGGAAAATCTTATACAACTTGGTTGCAGTCAATGGACTAGGCCGGACTTAACAGCCCAAATATGAAACCAACAAAAGCCAGGTTGAGTTCAAGACATTAGAGAACCCAAATGAGTTGGGCCAATTTTGGGGTTAAATTTTCACATGATAAACTAAACCCAGTTTAGCCTAGCCTGGTCAACAGGAAAATCCAAACTCAGCCTAGGTTTAGCCTAAAGTTCGACCCTCGCACGAGATCGAGCACGAGCCCGACTAAGCCGGTCGACATCACTAGGCGGTTCAAGATGCAAACAGTCATGTCTGGCTTGCATGAACGTGTACTGAACACCACATGGGCTGCTTATAGGCTTTTACAAATATGTAAAAGAATATTGGCCATCAGATTTCTTTAAGAGGAGGAAGTTGATATATAATAGGCTGGCTTTTTGGCTTGATGTTTACATTGCTGTCCTAGAGAGATGATGAGATCATTAGCAGATAAATTTGTATCATAGATCTTGGTGTCTCGGACTCCATGACCTAGTGGATCAGAAGTTGGTTTAGGAACCAGAATTCTAGGAAGTCCAGATCAAGGTTGGCTATCTTGTCTGTCTCAAATTTCTATCTTGTCTATCTCAAATTTCTATTACTTTTAACTTGGTGTCACACAAATGTAGCTGGCAAGACAATTTCGGTCCCTTTGCATTATGGGAGGATACAACTTAATAATTTTCAAATAAGAAGTAGTGTTCTACCAAGGCATGGCTATAATTAATCTTTCATGTGTTAAAGAGCAAGATTTTAGATAATGGTATTATAATTATTATAAAAGTTTCCGCAACTACCCTTTACGTTATATATATAATAATAGGTGGAAAAATAACTGCACATATATGGTTTATATTTATAATAATCTATTTATATAAACAATGTTCATTATTATTATTTGTACATTTTCCTAAACAAAATATTAAATTTCCTCTAAAAGTTATTGCATGCTCTAGAAATAATATTTTTAAACAACTAAAATCTAGGGATAAAATTTAAATCATTTTTGCATAAAACTCCAACAATCCCCACAAAAGATTTAAATTTTGAAAAAATATAAAAAATAATATTTGGACATCTTATACTATGTAATAGAGTGTACTCTTAGGGCCTTAAACTTCACTTAATATTGATAGTATCTATCCAAAAAGATCATAATAGATTTGTCACGTTCCAAACTAGAGTGTAATAGATGCCGCATGCCTGCAAAGTGGACATCATAGACATGCAAGACTTTTTGAATAACAAATTCAATTACTCCATAAAGATCTCAACTCGATTATTCTGAGCTGATATGATTACATACCACCATCCTTTTATCCATTATCATATAATCTAGGGATAACAAAAGTCAAAATACTTTCGGATAATATTAACAAAAGTTAGATGATAATTTTCAGATTTAGAGTTATATACAAAACCAATCAAACAAAGGTAGTTGGAAAAGATAAAAAAATAATGAGCTATACTAGCCCAATAAGTGCTAAAATACTTTAGAGTGAGTCAAAACATGTTGATTCATAACAAAACTACATCCATATAAATATATAATTGACCTGGTGGCATTCAATTCTTATCATATATCGAAAAATAATAAGTATTTTTCTTTTCAAGAGCATACCTTTCACAAACTAGTACTAGATTCAAAATTAGTTATAGCCACATAACCCAGTGACATGGGTCGGTAATGAATAACTGATACTGATAACAGGGAATAGATAATGAGTCCTCAGATAACCACTATTCTATTCACGGATGGTGCAGTGTTGAAATTAATTTCTTAGATTACAAGATGATAGGACCAACGTATAATCTCCATTAGTGGGCCAAAATAGATCATACCATGTTAAATATTTAAAGAATATTTATGTGAGTTGTCCAGCCATATTTTTCTAAATCAATTATTATAATAAACCATATATTAAACTAATTTATTTGCTGAGGTATCAAAATAAATATTTACTTCCTATATATAGATAAAACATAACATGCTTGACCATTCAATTTGACAGATGCAAAGATTATTAAATTATTTTAAAAACACACCAAGAAGCATTAAGTTGCTTACCTTACAAATGTAAAAATCCAAAAAATCTTAGTTCAATAACATAGACGCTTTGAGACCTAAAATCCAAAGCCATACATGCATATGGGTCTACTAATGGTACATTGACATATTAAATAATTTATAAATTTCTAAAATTCTCAAAGATTTGATCAGTTTCTAATTTCTATGGGAAAATAAAATTACTGACCTTATCCTATTTCCTATCGTAGAGGAGTAAGAGAGAGAGAGCAAAATTATGGAAAGTATATACTTGAGAGGAAGGGTGAGTTTTATAGAAACGGAAGAAGAAAAGAGAAGATCGAACTCTCGATTGAGTCACGTGTATTTATAGTTGCATGAATCCCCCTCCCCTTCCATGTTCTCGCTGCCTCTACCTTCCTTTCTCATTTTTTTTTCTTTCTTTCCGCTTGCCATGATCGTACATGAGAGAGAGAGAGAGAGGAGGCACGTGTCCACGTTAAGAACACACGTGCTCTCCTCTCCTTTCTTTATTCATCTGATACCACCTTAAGCGGTAACACGTGAGGGACCTGGGCCATGGTTTAGTGGGTCCGAGTTTGAGTGTCACATCCCTCTTTAATGAAATTTCATCTTTGAAATTTAATATACCTTCTTTCAGAAAAAGATGTAGGTATTTCTCCCTCATTTCACTCTTCAGTTTTCAAAGTAGCTTCATGTTTAGTATGATTATTCCATTGAACCTTTATATAGGGAATGGTACATCTTTTAAAATCTTTTTTTTATCAATAATACATACCGGCTGCTTATCATAGGACAAATTTTCTCAAAACTATAGGGACATCAAATTCACCACATGACTTTCATTTGAGATATATTTCGTAGCATGGAAACATGAAATACATCATGGATTTCAGAGAGTGAAGATGGAAGCACAAGTCGATATGCTACAACTTCAATCCTTTTCAGAATCTCGAAAGGGCCCATATATCGTGGACTTAGTTTCTCATGCATTTCAAATCACATCACCCTTTTTGTAGGGACACCTTTAAGAAAATATGATCTCCTACTTGAAATTCTAGCTCTCTTCTCTTATTATTTGCGTAACTCTTCTGCCTGCTCTGAGCTGCTCGAAGGCATTCTCTAATCAATTGAACTCTTTCTACTATTTGCTGGACTACTTTAGGATCCATGAGTTTTCTTTCACCTACATCATCCCAACATATTGGAGATCTATATTTCTTTCCATAAAGAGCTTCGTAAGGGGCCATTTGTATGTTTTCTTGATAACTATTATTGTAAGCAAATTTAATCAAGGGCATGTGACGATCTCAAGAATCTTTCATATCAATAGCACAAGCTCTCAATATATCTTCTAGAGTTTGAATAGTTCTTTTTGATTGACCATCTATTAGAGGGTGAAAAGCTGTACTGAAACTAAGGATGGTCCCTAGGACTTTATGCAGGCTACACCAAAAGTGAGCTACAAATTGTATGTCTCTATTTGATATAACAGATACAGGAACCCATACAACCTAACAATCTATTCAACATAAAGCTCTACAAATTTCTCTAATGTCATTCTATATTTAACTGCCAAGAAATGCATAGATTTTGTTAATCTATCTACTATTACCGATATGCCATCATAACCTTTGGGAGTCCGCGGTAATCCAGAAATAAAATCTATTGTAATATGTTCCCATTTTCATTTAAGAATTTGAAGGGGTTGCAATAATCCACCTAGTCTTTGATGTTCAATTTTAACCTGCTGACAAGCCAAACACTATGTTACAAACTGAGTAATTTTTCTTTTATATTGTTCCACCAAAATGTACTCTTCAAATCTCTATATATTTTAGTGCTCCTAGGGTGCACTGTATATCCCATGTAATGGGCTTCCTCAATTTTTCTTTTTAATTGAGGGTTATTAGGAACACAAATTCTGTTATTAAATCTTAGTGATCCATCTTCATAAATTTTAAACTCTGTTCGGGAGCCTGACTCAATATCACTCCTGCATGTTAGTAGGCTGAATCTGTATATTAGCAAACTATACCTTGAAACTAGGTAAAAATATTTCAATCTCCATGTCTCAAGTCTTCTAGAATATGCATCTGAGACATTATTAAAGCAGACATATTACTTGAAGATTTTCTCCTTAGGGCATCAGCAACCACATTTGCATTATCTAGATGATGATGTACATATAGACAAACCATAATCCTTGAGCAACTCTAACCACCTTCCCTATCTCATATTAAGTACTTTCTAAGTGAATATATATTAAACTTTTATGATCCATATATACTTCATAAGACTCACCATACAAATAATATCTCCAAATTTTTAATGCAAACACCATTGCTGCAAGCTCAAGATCACAGGTAGGATAAATTTTCTCATAAGATTTCAATTGTTGAGAGGCATGTATAATTATCTTGCCATTCTGGATCAACACATATCCTAAACCTCTTTTTGAAGTATCACTATAAATGATGAAACCTCTGTCACCAAAAGGAAGCATAAGGATAGGAGTTGAGATCAGATGCTGCTCTAGCTCTTCAAAGTTCTGCTCACATTCTTCAGACCATTCAAACTAACTTCTTTATGAGTTAACTAAGTCAAAGGTGTAGCAATATAAGAGAAATTTTTGAAAAATCGCCAAAAAACTGCAAACTTCAGAAATATTATTTGGTCTACTCCAATTCACCACTGCCTCTATCTTTTTTGGATCTATAGAAATGCCATTCTTGGATACTATATGTCCTAAGAAGATCACACTGTCCACCCAAAACTCACACTTCTTCAATTTGCAAAATAATTATTCTATCTCAAGGTTTTTAGTACAATCAAATGTTGCCCATGCTCAGCCTGACTCTTAGAGTAAACTAGGATATCATTAATGAAGACCACCACAAATTTATCTAGAAAGGGCTTGAACATCCTATTCATTAAGTCCATAAAAGTTGCTGGAGCATTAGTTAATTTGAAAGGCATGACCATAAATTCATAGTGCCTATACCATGTATAGAAAGCAGTTTCGGATATATCCTTTGCCTTTATCTTCAATTGATAGTACCCAGAATGAAGATCTATCTTGGAAAATACCCTTTCAACTGATCAAATAAATAATCAATTCTAGGTAGAGGATATTTGTTTTTCATAGTTATCTTATTTAATTCTAAATAATCAATGCATAGCCTTATACCGCCATCCTTTTCTTAACAAATAATATTGGAGCTCCCTAAGGAGAGATACTAGATCTGATAAAATCTTTATCAAGAAGCTCTTGCAACTGATCTTTTAATTCTTTAATTTCAGGCAGGGCCATTCTGTATGGAGTTTTAGAAATTGATGCTGAACTAGAAATTAAGTCAATTGCAAGCTCGATCTCCCTATCTAGAGGCAACGTAGGAAGATCTTCTGAAACTATATCAGAATATTCATTTACTGTAGGAATATCTTCTAATTTCTGATCCTATTATCTTGTGTCAATCATTATAGCCAGATATGCCGTACACCTCTTTCTGAGTAACCTCCTAATTTGTATGGTGGAAACAACCCGAGGAGAAGTATAGGCATCACTACCAATAAAGTTGAACTCTGTATCTCCCATGATTCAAAAAGTTACCTGCTTCTTGTGAAAATCAACAGTGGCATAATGTGATGGCAACCAGTCCATAGCCAATATTATACCAAAATCAAGGATGTCTATAACTATCAAATCAGCTAGCAACTCCCTACCCTCTATCTGAACTAAACAAGACTACCAGATCTGATTAGAGACCACTTCATTCCCAATAGGAGTGCTAACACAAATCATACTCTAATGGCATGCACGAGAGATTATATTTTCTCACAAATATAGACAATGCAAAGAATGAGTGGCACTAGAATCAAATAACACATGAACATAAGCAAATGTAACTGGTAATATACCTGATACCATAGTATTGGATGTTTGTGCATCTTGTTGGGTCAGTGTATATACATGGCCTTGGGTGTGTGGTCCCCCCCCCCCGCCCCCACCGTTTGTTGCCCTTGAAAGGGTGTCGAAGCTATTAGAGCCTGACCAATAGGAGTCTAAGTGGTAGAACCTTGAACTGGTTGAATTCTTGTAGCATGGGGTCTCTGTACTGACTAGAACTTCAGAATGTTTTGAAGGCACTTAGCTATTTTATGACCCTATCGTCCACATTTAAAGCAGGCTCAAGATATCCTTTGGTAATTTTTGGTCTTATGTATACCTCCACATACTGCACACTTAGGCTTGTCTTGCTGATAGGTCCTACCATAAGATCCCTATTTTCTTATTGAGGAAGCTTAGTGTAAAACTAGATGAGTAACCGAACTCTTAGCTACTTGAAATGTTGTGGGTCTCTTAAAATTCTATCCATACCGACCATTGCGAGTTTCAAAATTTCTACTTCTCTTCTTTATTTTCTCCTTTTATATCTTGAGTTTTTTTTCAATAATTCTTAAGTTCTCGGCTCTATCCACTAGATCATCGTAAATTGCTGAATGTACTGTAGCCAGACTCCTTCGAATGCATGGTCTCAATCCTTCCTCAATCCTCCTCATCCTAGACTCATTATCTACGACTAGGGTAGGAGCAAATTGAGATGGTCTATCAAATTGAATCTCAAACTCATCCACAGTCATTTCCCCTTGAGACAAGTTAATAAATTCCCTTTCCAACTTCAATCGGCTTGAAGGAAATACTTAGAATGGAAAGCACCATGGAACCTCTGCAAGGTAACAAGTCCATAACCAAAGGTTAGTGTATGTTCTAATAATTTCTACTAATGATGAGCTTCATCCTGAAGCATATAGGTAGCACATTTGACTTTCTCTTTATCAATACACTCCATTGCCTAAAGGCTTTCTCCATCTCATCTATCCAAACTTCAGCCTCCTGGGGATTAGTAGTACCCTTAAAGGTTGGAGGGGCAATTTTTTTAAAATATGTTATACTCTTTCTATAATCGGATGGGCTAGAATTCTATAGCAGTGAGTTCAAAGGTTACTGAGGTAACTTCCTTTGTTGACGTACCAACCCCACAACCTTCTGAATTAGTTCAAGCATTCAATTCGAATTCTTAGCTATATTCTTGGTGAAACTATTGGTTGGTTTAGGATTGATTGATTTGTAATTGGCTAATCAACTACCACTTCTTGTTGGACATCAAGATTCACATTCTAATTTAAATACTCCTGATCCCGTGTGTTCTCAGCCATTGATTCACGAGGAGCTTCATACTGAGGACCTCCTAACAACTCACTTAGTCTTCACGTATGGGCACGACGGGGCCACATTTTAATTTTAGTGAAAATAAAGCAACCATTACAATAAAATTTAGATATAATAACACAAGATTATTAATAAGAAAGCAAATATAGAGAGAGAGACGTCTCATAACTTAAGTTCTACCCAACTCTCAATTTTCTAATGGGTTTTGAAGATCCTAGATTCTAAACTTTTATATCACTATTCTAGCAAATTATATATAGTCTATTATGATCCTTAGTAATCTTAAACCTAGGATTTGATACCATTTAATCTATCATGTCCTGAACCAGAGCATAACAGATGCCGCATGCCTGCAAGGTGGACCCCACAGACATGCAAGGTTTCTTGAATAACAAATTCAAGTGCTCCATAAAGATTTCAACCAGATTATTCTCAATCCTTGAGAGTTGATATAATTACATACCACCATCCTTTTATCCATTATCATATAATCCCAGGATAACAAAGGTCAAAATACTTCCAAATAACATTAACAAAAGTTAGATGATAATTTTTAGATCTACAGTTATACACAAAATCAATTAATAAAGATAACTACGGTACCTAGTATTTACATCTAGCTAGCGCGCTCCCCTAGAGTTCCATAAGCATTCACATTTTAGAATTTACAATAAGAAAAAATAAAAATAATGAGCTACACTAGCCCATTAAGTGCCAAAATACTTCAAGGTGAGTCAAAGCATGTTAATTCATAACAAAATTACATTCATATAATTGATTAGGCAACATTCAATTCTTATCATATATCAAAAAATAGTAAGTATTTTTCATTTCAAGGGCATACTTTTCACAAACTAATACTAGCTTCAAAATTAGCTATGGCCACGTAACTCAATGACATGGGTCGGTAATGAATAACCAATACTGATAACAGATAATAGATAACAGGCCCTCAGATAATCAGAAATTCACTGATGGTGCAGTGTTGAAACTAGTTTATCATATTATAAGTCAACAATATCAATGTATAATTCTAGTTGGTAGGGTCAAAATAGATCATAGCCATGCTAAATATTTAAAAAATATTTATGCAAGTTGTCCAGCCATATTTTTGTAAAATCAGTTATTAGAATAAATCATATATCAAATTAAATTTTTTGTTGAGGTATCAAAATACATATTTGCTTTCTATACTGTAGATAAAATATAACATGCTTGACCATTCAATTTGATAGATGTATAGATTATTAAATTATTTAAAAAAATATTGAGAAGTGTTAAGTCACTTATCTTATGGATGTAAAAATCCAAAAAATCTTAGTCCAGTAACACAGATGCTTTGAGACCTAAAACCTAAAACTATACATGCATATGGGTCTACTAACGATACATTGATATATTAAATAATTTATATATTTTCTAAAATTCTCCAAGATTTTATCAATTTCTAATTTTATAGAGAATAAAATGACTGACCTTATCCTGTTTCCTATCATAGAGGAGTAAGAGAGAGAGCGAAATCATGGAAAGTATATACATGGGAGGAAGGTTGAGTTTTATAAAAATGGAAGAAGAAAAGAGAAGATTGAACTCTTGGCTAAGTCGTGTGTATTTCTAGTCGCACGAGTCCCCCTCCCTTTCCATGTTCCTCTCCACCTCTGCCTTCCTTTATCTTTTTTTTTCTTTCTTTCCGCTTGCCACTGCTGCACATGAGAGAGAGAGAGAGAGGATGCACATTAAGAAGACACGTGCCTCCCTCCCCCATTCTTCATTCCACCACCACATAAATGATTTTTGATGGTAAATTACTTATAGCATTTCTTGTTATATGCCACTAATTTTTTTTTGCTGTCTTTTGATAAAAATGCCACTATCTTTCAATAAATATTTTTTGTTAGGGGTACTTTATTATAAATACCGCTATAAATTTTATTTTATGATATATAATTTGAAGTATCGAAAATCAAAATTGCTATTATGGTACTTAACTAATGTGTTAGTATGTAATATCATAGTTTATGGGACTTTAAAAAAATATCACTAAATCTTAAATTATTAATTTTTATATAGAGCTTAATTTAGTCATACCGATCTCATAAAATATATTATTATACGTATATATTCTTAGTATTACTTATTTAATGACATGAATGAATATTAATAAGTTAAATAAACTATTTTATATACTTATAATATAATTTGAAGTTTGGTGGTTAAGAGCTTGCCCTTTAAAGAAGAGATTATTGGTTCAAATCCTCCTTTCTTTAATTCTAAGATATATAGTTTATTTTTGATAACTTTTATAGGTATATAACAAATATTGATATTAAAATTTTAAGGCACCTATAACAGAATTAAAATTTTAAAGGCACTTACAAATATCACTAAAACAAAATTTTATCAATATTTTTTTAAAAATGACAATTGTCACACCCCCTCCCTAAATCGAGCTAGGGTATAACAGTTGAGTAGAATCTAACCAGTACCTTATGCTGCGGTTCATAAGCTACTAGTAAACCCTATTCAATCACCATATTCTGCTACAGTTAAATCAAACATAAATCACACATCAACTCAATATGATTTATAAAAACTTTAAGCTTCATTCATCATTTCATAACTTTGTATATATGACTTTAACATATAATACATCAACAACTTTCTAATTTAAACGAACACAAAATATACAACATATCCCTCAAAATGCTTTCCTTACTAGCAAACATAATCAAAATGCATCTCTCTCCAGCTGACATGACCAAAATGCTACTCACTATAGCTGATATGACTAACCTCGCTAAGATGTATGCTGATGAAGATGTTAATACCTTACTTTTGTGCCTAATTATAGTGCTCCAAATCTGAAATAAAAGATATGAGGGAGAATGAGACCTAGGTCCTAGTGAATGGATAAATCATCTAACAATGGAGAAACAAAAAAGTTTAGCTATGATACTCATGATAACATAATATACTATACACTATTAATATATTTTCAAAACATATTATATGCTGAATAAGAATAAAGCCAGGTAAAAGATCATTTTAAATCAAAAAAATTTGCTAGCTACCATCGATTACACTGCAGCATACCCCTACCATGGGCAATTGATATAGAGTATCTGATACTACCGAGCCCCACTGGACATGCTATTTCACTAAGGAGATACCAACTATTTTCTGCTATTTCACAAGTTGATGCTATGGCACACCCCATAGGTTGATCACTCCTAGAGGTAGCTTGCTGAAAAATATACTCGATAAATACTTAAAAGTCGATAAACTGGTTTAAAATATTTTCAAACCAAAAATGCTATGTCGTCCAAACTGGTTATATATATACATACATATTTTGGAACAACCTGTCAATAGAAAATCATCCCCTGTTTCCTTGCTTGCATACACATACATAAGCTGTAGAATCATAGATACCTAAATTTCTTTCAAAGTAAATCCTTTTATAGCAAAATACAGTGAGAAAACACCAAAATTAGATAAAAAATCACTCACCTCTTGCTAGCTATTGCACCTCCTTGGTGCTTCACTCTCCAAAAATAGTCTTTGAGTCTTCTTTTTCTCCTATAGACTTTGATATACACTGATTAATGCTATGCTTACATGATACATAAACATGAGAATGCATGCTTGGCTTGTTATACCTATTCTTTAGCCCTTCCAATTCTTGCTTTTGTTAATTCTATTTTACTCTATTTTAGGGTTAGCTAAATCTCAATATAAACTCAAAATTTTAGTAATTTAATTGTCTTTCATCCTCGTAATTTATCCTAAGTCCAGTTGACATAAACTCCAATTTATTTGCTAAAAAGATTTCAAACTATTTTCTAATTTCAGAAGATTGCAGCAATAAATCACCCTTAATTCAAGTTTAAATTAATTCATCAAAACATCACATCTGATGGTAACTATTTAGGGTTTAATTCAAATCTAGCTTAGGGATTAAAATTCTTATCTCAATTAATCAAAACTCTATTGAAATCAAAGCAAGTTCCTTCCTTTCCAATATCAGTAATTTCAGTAACTCCTCTACTTTGATTCAAAATCACCTTTTCTTGCTGAATTATTCTGGATTTCAAATTGAGAATAGGGTTTTCTATAGCTCCTCTCTCTCTCTATTCCGTATGTCTTAACTAAGGAATTAAATTAGTAATAGAAAAAATCGGTTGCTAAGGCTTAGGACTGAATTAAAATAATGGAACAGCTTGCCACATGTCTACACCAGAAAAACATGCAATTAATGCACTGGCTGAGGTGCTATTAATAGAAATTCTAACCCATTTGTTATATTTTGAAGCTGTTGAGTTAACCCCATAGAATTTCTTTTTAAATTAAAACACAAAACATATGGGACTCACTTTATTTTTACTGTCATCCTGCAGCCGAGTCGGCTCGTCTGGATTTAGAGCTGGCTCACACCACCTTACCACCAAATAAAATATTTTACATACCTAAATATCCCAAAATTATCAGCTCATTCCTTGCTCCATAATCACCAAAATATCCCCAAATATCTTTCAAAATAGATATAAATAATCATCCAAAAATTCAACTCCAATATCATTATTATCAATTCCATCCCCCAATTATTCCTTCCTCAAGTATCAAACAAATTTTATACTTCACTACTACCAATCAATTAAGTTTCAAATGCTTAAGTGTATCATAAATGAAATGCTGTGCCATTTATCTATATGAATATTAAATACAAATGCTTTGGATCACTACATTCTTGATTCGGGATGTCACATTTCTATCCTCAAAAAGAATTTCGTTCTAAAATTCTACTACCTTTAATCTGAAACAGATGCGAATACTTGTCTTTCACTTCATCTTCTCTTTCCCATGTGGCTTCTTCTATATTATGATTCCGCCATAAAATTTTAACTAATGGTATAATTCGAGAATGCAACTATTTTTTTCTATACTTAAAATCTATACTGATTCTTCTGGATAAGTTAAATCTTCTTTCAATTCAACTATTCTGGACTGTAAAATGTGTGATGGATTTAAAATATACTTCTATAGCATGAAAATACGAAACACATTATGAATTTGAGAGAGTTCTGGTGGTAGTGCCAATCGATATGCAACTTGATATACTCTGTTATTTCATATGGTCTGGTATACCTTGGACTCAATTTTTTTATTTTCAAATCATAATATTTTTTCCAAAGAAAATTTTAAGAAATACCTTATCACCTACACTAAAAATCACATCCCTGTGTTTTGAGTCTGCATAGTTTTCTATCGATCTTGTGCTGATTTCAATCTTTTCTTGATTAATTTGGTTTGATTAGCTGTAATTTGCACTATCTCTAGATCTAAGAGTTTCCTTTCCCTTTCTTCATTCCAACACACTAGAGTTTTGCATTTTTTGTCATATAAAGCTTCATTGGATGTCATATCTATGCTGGAGTGATAGCTGTTGTTATAAGCAAACTCCATTAGTTGCAAATATTTATCTCAGCTATCTGAGAACTCTATAACGCATGCTCGCAGTATATCTTCCAAAGTCTGAATAGTTCTCTTTGATTGTCCATCAGTCTATGGATGAAAAGTAGTACTGAAATTCAACTTAATACCCAAATCTTTTTGCAAACTTGGCCAAAATCGTGATCTGAATCTAGGATCTCTATCAGATACAATGGAAATAAGAGTTCCATATTTGCTAATAACCTCATCTACATATAGCTTTACCAACTTATCTAGTGAAAAGTCATCTTAATAGGAAGAAAGTGAATTGATTTAGTTAATCTATCAACAATCACCCATACTGCATCATTACCCTTCTTTATTTTCGGAAGATCTGAGATAAAGTCCATAATGATGTACTCCCATTTCCACTCAGGAATAGGAAGTGGCTGTAACTTTCCAACTGGGCCCTGATGTTCGGCCTTTATCTATTGGCACACTAAATATTTAGATATAAATTTAGCTATCTCTCTTTTTATGCCATTCCATCAATAGCTTTGTTTGATTGTTCAGTACATTTTTGTGCTTCCTGAATGCATAGCATAAGCTGAACAATGAGCTTCCTCTATTATTTGCTTCCTAAGATCCTCTACTTTTGGAACACATACATGATTTTCATACATTAGAATACCATCTTTCTCAACTACAAAATATGCTCGAGATCCATTCTGAACAGCATCTATAATCTTCATTAATTGAAGATCTTGAATATGAGCCTTACATATCTCATGAACTAGTGTAGGTTTGACCCAAAATTAGCTAACAAGGCTCCAAAATCTCTCACTGACAATTCAGCCTCCAGTGCCTTCAACTTGATCATCAATGGCAAATACATAACCTTAATATGAGATAAAGTGGCTATGGACTTTCGGCTCAATGCATTTGCTATCATATTAGCCTTTTCGGGATGATAATCAATTGTGCAGTCATAATCTTTGATAAGCTCAATCCATCTCTTCTACTTAAGATTTAGCTCTTTTTGGATTAGCATATACTTAAACTTTATGATTTATGAATATCTGACACTTTTCTTCATATAGATAATGTCTCCATATCTTAAGGGCAAACACAACTGTAGCAAGCTCTAAATCATGAGTAGGATAATTCAATTCTTATGGTCTAAGCTGTCGAGAAGCATAAGCAATTATCTTTCCATGTTGCATCAATACACAACCTAAACACTTGCGGAAAGCATCACTATATATCACATAACCTTCACCATTAGAAGAAAAGTAAGTACTGGAGCTATGGTTAACCTTTCTTCAGTTCATCAAAACTATTGTGGCATTCATCAGTCCACTTAAACTTAACATTCTTTCTAAGCAGCTTTGTCATTGGAGATGCAACGATTAAGAAATTTTCAATAAATCTTCGGTAATAACCTGTCAAATCTAGAAAACTCATCTCTGTCGAACTAGTGGGCGGCTCCCAATTCACAATGGCACCAATTTTTTATGGATCTACCAATATACGCTCTATGAAAATCACATGGCTAAGAAAAATCACTTGTCCAACCAAAACTCATTTTTGCTCAATTTAGCATATAACTGTTTCTCTCGAAGTATCTGTAAAACAATCCTCAAATGTTCTTTATGCTCTGCTTCATCTTTAGGGTATATCAATATATCATCAATAAAAGCAACCACAAATCTATCCAAATATTGCTGAACACTTGATTCATCAAACCCATAAAAGCTACCATGGGTATTGGTTAAACCAAATGGCATTACTAAAATTCATAATGGCTATACTTGATTCGAAAGGCTATTTTTGATTTTAAGCTGATGATACCCTGATCTGAGATCTATCTTTAAGAACACTCTAGCCCCTTGAAGCTAATCAAATAAATCATTAATATGTGGTAGCGGATAATTGTTTTGGATGGTTACCTTATTGAGTTACCGATAATTAATATACAATCTCATAGTGGCATCCTTCTTTTTAATGAATAATACTGAAGCTCTCCAAGATGAAATACTCGGCCTGATAAACCCCTTATCCAATAACTCTTGTAACTGTGTTTTAAGCTCTCTTAATTCTGCTGGAGCCATTCTATAGGGTGCTCTAGATATTGATTTAGTTCTCGAAATCAAATCAATGCCAAACTCAATCTCTCTATTCGGTGGTAACCTTGGAAGTTCCTCGAAAAAAATATCTAAAAATTCACAAACCACAAAATATCTATCAGATTCGGCTTGCTTGCTTCTGTATTGATGACACATGCCAGATAGGCTTCACACCCTTTTCTAAGTAATTTACTAGCTAACACAGCTACAATTGCACATGAAGGAAGTACATGATGTTCACCTGAGAAGCACACTTCTCTGCCATCTGGGGTCTGAAAAACTACTTTCTTTCTAAAATAATCTACTTTTGCTCGATGTGCAGACAACCAATCTATACCCAAAATTGCATCAAAATCATGCATATCTAGGAGAATCAGATCTGCTGCTCACTCATGCTCACCTACCTGCACTAAACAACCCCTGTACACCTGATCTGCGACAAATGGCTCCCCTACTGGCACAAATACCACCAAACTACAGTCTAATTGACTCAAACTCTTATTGACATGTATGAAAAATATAGGTGACAGATATGAATGCATGGACCCAGGATCAATCAAGTATATGCATCATGATCAAATATAGATAATGTATCTGTCACCACATCAAAGGTAGCTTGTGCCTCCTACCTGATCATGGTAAACACCCTTGCTTTAGCTCTCGACTTGCTTGATATGGCATCCTGTCTACTGGTGCTAGTCCCCAATTTACTTGCTTGTGCATTAGTTATATAATTTCCACCCTTAGCTTGAAATCCCGATGGAGCATTTGGCCTTTATGAAAGACCACTAGCTTGAGCATTTCTAGAGAAATCCTTCCTTTGATGCCCCATTTGTCCCCACTTATAACACCCTCTGAATCCTTTTCTATATTCTCCAAATAAAACTTTCCACAATTAGTACACTGGGAGACATGACTTAGTAAAGTAGCAATTGGACTGGCACCCTTATTAAAGCTGCCTCGATTCTCTCTTCCTCCTGTCACCCTACTTTTAATGGATTGTGGCACAAATCTCTGTTCTGTCCTTTTTTGCTCTAGATTGGTAAAAGCAAAAGATCCCACACCTGACTCCGCTGATGTTTTGAAACTCTGACTTGGCTGCCTAAAACTTTAACTTATTTAATGGTTGACTCCCCCCTGCACCCATGGAGAACTCTGCGTACTTCTCTTGCCCTTTCCTACCTTCGGCTATATAATTCTTTCAAATATCTTCTACCCTGATAGCTCCTACAATCAACTCTGCAAAACTACTGTAATTGTGCATCTTTATCTTTGCCTTGATCTCAAGGCGCAGTCCATCTAGAAATATTCAGTATTTTTTCTTCTCATCTACCATGAATGCTAGAGCAAAATGAGATAGTTCAGTAAACTTGACTTCATAATCAGCTACTGTCATCTTTTCTATGTCAAACTAAGGAATTTCTTTCTCTTTTGATCCTAATATACAACTGAGTAATACTGCTGATAAAATTTTTTCTAAAACTACTTCAGAAAATAACAATACCTCATGGCTGCCTGTCGATATAAGATGTCCATCAGTGTCAAGCTCGACCTTCTAATAGAAAAGTAGCTGTGCCCAACTTTTACTCATCAGTACTCTTCATCAATACGAACATCCTTCTATCTTCTGAATCCAATTCTTTACTTGTATTGATCTGTAGTGTCCGAAAATTCTATTGCCTTCAATTTTCTAGTCCTTTTATAATTTCTTCTCTATCTGTATTTTAAGATTAGAAATTAGGAGTAGAAGTTACAGCAGCAGCGATAGCCTGAGTGATTATACCTATCAATTCTTGTATTCTAGGAATGGATGCCTTTATCTGTGCTAGAGGTACTGATCATACTAGTGTAATGGATCGAGAGTCATGCATATGATCATGAAACTATAAATCTTCTACCTCCACCCTTAGGGTAGAAGATGAGGCATTAGATGATGTCTTATGATGTTGGCCATCCCTATCAACTCCCTCGATCTACCTCGACCTCGGCCTCTACCCCTACCTAGGGCTCATCCTCGGTCTCTATCTCCTACTGGTGGTTCTCCCCATGTCCTAATTTGTCTGAACCATCCTCCTACAAATATAATTAGAATAATCAAATTCATTGACCCAAATGATTTGATGATAATTAGATATTGAAAAAAAAGTATACTATGATCCTTCAAATTATTCTTAAGAATGCTTTTGCAGATGGAAAGTACTATTAAAATAGAATTGAAACCAATTAAGAACACCTTGAGCAAGTTAGACATGAATTGAAAATAAATTTCATATAAAAAAATATTTGAGGAGTTGGAGTTGGCTCAAAATGGAGTAGAGCCGATTCCGATGCATTTTGAAAGCCGACACATAAGTTTGGCATGGCATCGAGTTGACTCGAACTCAGGCCAAGTCGGCTCGAACTCCAATCGAGTCGACTCGAACTCCAGTCGAGTCGACTCGAACTCAGGTCAAGTCAGCTCTCTTAAAGAATATAGAGCCAAATTCTACAACCTGAGATCTGAGTCGGCTCAAAAAGAAATAAGTCGATTCCAACAAAATTGAGCTGGCTTGAACACAAAAGATCAAAATAACAAAAACCATATTTTGCCATAGAGAATCAAGTTGACTCTTCAATTTGCCGAGTCGGCTTGAAGACCACTCATCTCCTTTTATGTTAATTTGCTAGACAATACTATTTACAATTAGTTATGGTATGCATATGCCTATGCAATCTACTACTTTTGCTTTGATATCAATAAATGTCACACCCCACTTCCTAAATCGAGCAAGGGTATAACAATTGAGCAGAGTCTAACCAGTACCTTATGCCATGGTTCATAAGCCACTAGTAAATCCTATTCAGCTACCGTATCCTACTATAGTTAAATCAAACATAAATCATACATCAACTCAACATAATTCACAAACAACTTTAAACTTTCATTAATCATTTCATAACTTTATACATATGGCTTTAACATATAATACATCAACAACTTTCTGATTTAAACGAACCCAAATATACAACATATCTCTCAAAATATTTTCTTACTAGCAAACATAATCAAAATGCATCTTTCTCCAGCTGACATGACCAAAATGCCCCTCACTATAGCTGACATGACCAACCTCACTAAGATGTATGCTGATGAAGATGTTAATACCTTACTTATGTGCCTAGCTATAATGCTCCAAATTTGAATAAAGATGTGAGGGGGAATAAGACTTAAGTCTCAGTGAATGGATAAATCATCTAACAATGGGGAAACAAAAAAGTTTAGCTATGATACTCATGATAACATAATATACATACACTACTAATACATTTTCAAAACATGTTATATGCTAAACAAGAATAAAGCCATGTAAAAGATCATTTTAAATCAAAAAAATTTGTTAGCTATCGCCGATTACACCACAGCGCACCCCTACCATGGGCAATCGATACGGAGCATCTGATACTGCTGAGTCCTACTGGACATGCTGTTTTGCTAAGGAGGTATCGAATTTTTCTGCTATTTTATAAGTTATTGTTATGGCTGTTGGATTCTAGCCATGTAGTGAAAAGT